>PPHD01009773.1:2924-20290 GCA_002909625.1 Bambusicola thoracicus | reverse complement strand
AAAAATACACATATATGTAAATAAAATCACACACTTCTGTTTCTGGGACAAACAGCTGAACAGTAGAGATTTACAGCCAGAAAGCTGCTTCAGGGTCTGTCTCATACTTTCCTCTTTCTTAGTGTTTTGACTAAATTACTTTTTATGTATTAACTTCATTATAGTTTTAGAATTCTTGTATTTTTATGGTAATTTTTTAACTGAAATGGATTCTGTTTCACGCAATATCTTATGAAGCACTCACGTTCTTCACATGCATGCTATAAACATGCATGTTTCACTTGAAGACTGAAAATCCTAGTTCCTAGTAATATTCAACATGGAAATTTGCTGTTGCAGCTAAGGTTAATTTTTCCTTATAGAAACTATTCTTAAATTATAAAATATTCTCTCTCTTTTTTTTTTTCATTATCTTGCACAGGTGATTTAATTCTAGTTTCACACTTTCTGTGATACCAGGAACCTATGAAAATTAAGGTATACACAAATAAACAGAATGAAAATTAAAAAGAAAAAAAGAACAAACTCAAAACAAAAGAAATCTATCCACAACTAAACAAACAATCAAACAATAACATCAAAATAACACAAATCCAGCCTTATCAATGTCTCATTCCTTGTCTGCTGAAGAAACTTCTACAAGCATCTTAATGCATTTGTTATATGAAATGAGGTTATATGTGATGGGATATTCAAAATTTATTCAGCTTTAAAAGATTTGGAAGAAGATATGACAATCAACAGACACGATTCTTTTCTACACAATTCCTATGTTAGAACTAATCTAAACATTTTTCAGACTTAGCCAGTAATATCTATGTTTTTCCAGAATGCAAAATGCTCTATTTGTATCTATTCTTCTATTTTCTCCCATAAACCCTTTTTTCACTAAATTAACATGAGAAAAAAACTACTGAGGTAAGCAAAGGTCTTATCATTTCACATTACAGAAGCTAAGGTATACTTAAAGGTAAGCACCAATAACTAACAGTCAAAAACTGTTGTTGTTTTTCCTGCTGTTTTAAAAAATCAATTGAATATTTTTTCCTGATGTAACCTTGATGTCTACTTTCAAGTTTTATTTCCACAATTTCCAGGACTCCGTTCTATATATATGCAGAATTAACTAATGCATCAGAGTAAATAAATGTAGCTGTTTCTCTATAAGCAGATAAAATGCCATGATCATTAAAATTAAACTGCCAATAGTAAACTTTTAGTGATAATCATAAAAAGAATGGGGCATTGTGAAGATCAACAAATTTGTGACAATTCTGTTAAATTCACTGTTGTGTATTTAAGAAAACAGCACACCATTGTAAGATGGCAAATGATAAGCTTTGATTTTCTTCTGAATTTGTTCTTTATACTCTCTATTTCCTTGCACAAGCATTTCATGTATACTACACTGTCATTAAGGTTGTGCAACTAAAGCAGAACGAGTCTATTCATAGCATCTTGCCAAATAAGTAGCTAGGCCATACCCTTTTCAGTGTCCAGGTTTTCACTACAGAGAGTCATTCTCAATACAAGAAATTACTGTTCTCCTTTCAATACACAAAATATGTGGACCAGATAGGATGAAACTGTTTGCTTTTCTCACATCTTCAGTTACTTATGTGGCAGCACATATTACACGATCAGAAAAAAATACTCTGATTCAGGATGGTACTTAACTATCTACCAGTCTCAGTGACCTTCCTGTCCTTCTCAGGTTACTAATTTGCATATTCTAATGTACTGCCTTTCAAAAACAACTGTTTAAACTAAGGGCAAAAATGAACAAACTTATAATATTTTTAATTCTAGACGAAATGCACCGAACTTTCTGTAGGGCTATTTGGGAAAGCTGTTCCAAGTGCAAACAAACAAAAATTCATCTAGAGCTACAGAAGCTTGAGCACTAGTGTCATCTTCGACAATTCTGGATTGGAATACATATTGTGGACAGTTTCATGAAGCAGCTATGTATAAATCACAACTCATTACTACTCAGCAGAAAAAAAATATTTCAAACTTATTAAATTACTTAAAACCATAGAACTATTCATTTTGGCTTCTTAAATCAACAGTATATTTTCTCTTTCTTATTTGGGAGCCCAAATCCCATTTTGTCAAAGCAACACATTCTGTTAAGGAAAAATTTCTGTTATATATATATATATATAAAGAGCTTTTTGAGACAGTAGTAGAATTCCACATAATGTAGATCTAAATATTTTCAACTGGCACACTCCAAACACAACTAGGATAAGGACAACAGATGCAAACATCTAGTAAAGAGAGTTTTGAGTAAACTTAGGAGTATTAAAGCTAGAGACATATTGTGATTCCAAGTTATATACATTATTTTGAAAAAAAAAACCTCATGAAACTCTTTTGGTACTCATAAAACTTGGAGGACTGTATTTTTATTTTTAGGGTAGAAGGCGACATTGCAAGAAAAAAGTTGCAGACACAGTGAGGTGTCTGCATGGCCTTCCATTAGAGCATGCATTATTTTTTTTTAAATTCTTCAAGTGGCTATTTGTACTGAGTGTTACAAATCACCATTCAAACTGCAGATTCAACAAATATTAGAAATCCACTTAATGAAACTGAAGTTTAAAAACAATATAGATTTGTCACTGACTGAAAGGTATTACGAAATCTTCAGACTTTTAAGTCCATTAATAATCAACAAAACAACAGATAGACAAATACGAACTTTCAAATGCTTCGAAAAGAATGAAGCGCTACTTAAATTGAAGGAATAATCTGAGTCATATCAAGTTTTAGATACATATAAGTGAAGAAGAAACAACAATATATTTGTTACATATATTTACTTTAAACTTATTCTAAATGTAGCTAGATTAGAACTAAGAGGTAGTAAGCATTTAAAAATAAAATTTCCCTTTGGAATTTGGAAGAATGACCCTACTGACTCAAATGAAATGCTAGAAATTGGAGACCTGAGAATCCTACTTGCTTCTAAATCCTTCACTTATGAATGCTGCAGCTTTTTATTCTTCTTAAAAGTAATCAAAATCTCTTAACCTTAAAAATATTACTTTAAGTATTTGCTATCACATCATTAATTTTTTTCCCAATATTGTATTTAAGTCTTTTGTGTAAATATGTGCACATATCTGTCACTTGACCCATCATAATTCAAGCCATATGAGTATTTAAGTATACACAAGAGAGAGCCAGTAGCAGTATTTAACATCAATATTTGCCCTGCAAAACAGTCGCACCATAGCATTTTCTAGATAGCCTTGACAAAGCTAAGTCTGTGCTGCTTTAGAAAAATTAATGCTAACTGTAAAATTGTCAAAGAAACTGAAATATGAAATTCACAACTGATTTTAAGGAATGCAATCACAAAAAGAGATATAAATAAAGTGTTATTTAAAATAAAAAATTGCTAAATTTCACAGGTGCAACATTGCTTTCTCTAATAAGTTTATGTTCCAAAACTTTCGGCTGCCAGTACCATAACGTATACTATTAGAGAAATGAAATAAAATCTGTTGATAAGCTTCCTTTTATATGCAGTCTCAGCAGATTAATTTGTCAAGAGCATTCCCATGGCAAAATAGGGTTCAGCATTAATCTGTTATCTGTAAAATTCCAGCAGAGTAAATGTCTGGAACAAGTGTCAAGAAAACATAGTTATCTGCTGTACTAATAACCATAAGGCTATACACAGCATGCTAAGAAAATGTCCATAAGGAACAATGAGGAGCAATGTCATTACCTTAAAATATCAGATTGACTTCATGAGTTGTTTATTCCAATTAACACAGAAAGAAATTACTAGGTAACTAGCACCTTTCTTTAGGAAGTGTCTCTATCATTCAGATAATTAGTTCTGCAACATACTTTTTTGAGGATCACAACATTTCAAGTAATGTTAAATCACATATAACAACTACAAATTTAATACCATCATGCTGTAACCTGAAAATAGCTTTCTAAGGATCCAACAGATTACACAGAAAAAAACTAATGCTGCCTCTGATCAAAACACAACTTCATTTTTCCTCTTGTAAAAGGCTACCACCATTCTGAAGAACTTATTTCTTTTTCCCTTAGATGACTAATGAAGGCAGTCAATTTATCATTTTAACTGATGAAATTCAAATCTACTATCAGAATGCAGAGTTGAGTCATAGAATTAGACATTAACAAAAATAAACACTGAACAAAAACCTTATTCAAATTTCAGAAACATGTTGATTTTAGGTGTAATAATTAACTTTTCCAGAAATAGAGCAGTATATTTGGTTATGTGGCAGTCTAACATATCAAAAGAACAACCATCAAAATGCTTTATCGATCTGTGTACAGAATATTACTCTTATTTTAACAATTTAAAAAGGAGAAATGTGTTTATAGAACTGAGAATCAACCTATGAGCGTCACCTGCAGTATCAAATCTGCTCTGCTCATCAGGTAGAGCAGCTATTAACTCAAGATTATTTGGAACAGATCAAAAAGTACTAGTATAACTCCCCTAAATTGTATAGATCAGTACCAAAATCCTACTGCTAGAAGTGTCATACAGAAACCAATTTACAAATATATTAGTATGAATGAAATCAACACTACTAGTATTGAACAGTGTATCAATAAAAGCACAGTGAAGATACCATGTTGATCCTTGGAATGTTAAATACAAGTACACTGAAGACTTCAGTAAGACTGGATGCACACATTTCAGTACATATTACCACTGTGCTGTAAATTATTTTTTTTGTATTAAATGTAGCAACTGAAGTGTTTAGGAATAATTTCAGTGACATGCAACAGATAGACTGTCCTCAGCTAGTGTATTCATCTCACCAGTAATTCTTAACCCACCTTGTTAAGCATCTCATTACTTCTGGATTTAATACTAGAGTATGTTTACAAATTTTTCACTATCAACAGAAAAAAAAAAGTATATCTACTCAAATAGCTTTTACGTGAAATTTTCTCTGTAAAAATTCTGCTTAAATGTTTAAAGTCAACGTGCTTGGTTTTGCTATAACTATCTGAATGAGCAAATAAAATACTAATGTTGCATTTTTGCAAATAGTGTTTTAAGTGTTCATTTCTGTCCTTTTTAATACTTATTTTTCGAAGAACTAATTCAACTAAAGGTACAGTCTGTGCATAACACATTAAATTACTTCAATTACTATAAACTAATATCATTTAGTTTATATAAATATAGATTTATTTTCACAGAATATAATTTTAGAGAAAAGCCTAATGCTTGTTTTAAGTTTGCTAGTACAGCAGAACACTCATTTATTCATCTACTTTATGTCTTTCTCCTATTTGAAATCTTGACACAAAATATGATATACATTGAAAAAAAAACCTTCATTTTTTAGAAGATGAGGAGTGCACGTGGTTGAATGACTGCAGTCCACATGCTTACAAGCTGATCTTCGATCAAATCAAGATGAGGAAGGCAATGTTATACGTGAAAGGGGGACGTAGGTAATTAAATCTTTAGCTCCATCCATACAGAAGTTAAAAGTTCATATTGAATCAAGGGAGATGTAAAAGATCATTACAGATAATGATTAAAAAAACCACAGATCCTAACAGCGACCATTTCTTTCATTAATAGAAAAATCTAAGGAAACATACCATCTACATGAAATTAGGTAGTCTTCTCAAAATTAAAAGTCTGATTATTTTATGTAATCATCTAGTCATCATTTAGAATTTTGAAAAGTCTCCAAAGTTATGAAACCTAAACTTTCAGCAGATTGAATGAATTGATTTTTTATCAAATGACTTTCAATCATTCTGCCTACTCATTTTAGACTGAAATATTACAGATTTACAAGTTGGAAAGTCAAGAAGAAACAAGTTAAAGGTTGGTTTCTTTTCCCCTTTACTTCTTAATATGTACTTAATCTTACTTCAAAGTGATAAGTATTACATCTAAATTATGAAATGGGAAAGATATAATTTCCTTTCAAATCATCCAACTATACCTAGTGCTACTTCTGACATTTAATGAAGCCATCTGCATGATGATTCCAGAATCTTTAAAGGCAGTTTCTTTAAGAACAACTGTTATGATTGCATCTTTTTATTAAATGCACATAGTTTCTGCAGCTGAAAAAGGGAAGATGTTCCATTTCCACTCCCAAATGAAAAGCCAAATTTGTACGAAAACAAAGAACCATAGGTGAAGTGCATTCAAGAAGGGAGACTTCACCAGTTGTGGCAGTCATAGCAATAAACATTGTCAGTTTGTGCACTTGTGAAACATTATTAGCAAAAACTGAAACCAGGAGAAAAAGAAATCTAAGAATCACATTTTATAGTAGACTTTTTAAGTGGATCAAGACCAGAGTAAATGAAACACAGCATCTCTGAAAGTGTACACAAGGCTTTGCTCAAGATGCAATCTCAAAACACAGATCTAGAAACAAAACTTTTGTATTTAAGCTCTTGCATTTACAAGCTGGAGATTACTAGCCATCTGATAGAATCATGGACTGAACTAGTACACTTCCTCACATTAGAGTTGAATGCCAATCATTATGCAAAGTAAGGAGTACAAAAATAGGCAGGGTAATTGGGTATGTTCTAGTGATGCATGTCAGGAAATACATTTATGCTTACTGCTTATTGCAGGCTGGATATGTATGTTTGGGTATTACATAACAGAATTCCAGATTAACAACAATGGCAGCATCTCCATTTTTATGAAGAGAGATATTTATGTTTAATTTCAAACAGTAAAATAAAAGAAAATGCCTTATAGCATTTTCAGTCAAAAAGTTAGAATGACACATGAAAGCAAGGATATCAGTCAAACTGCCTTCATCTTCAGACCTATCAACAGTTTCCCATACCTACTAGTAAACATGTTAGCAAACATTATCCTTGACATTTTATTTTCACAACGCACGAAGTCTGTTAGCCATTCCACTCCTATCCAAAGTCAGTGAAACTTAGATACTGAACTGCTACCTGTGTGCTTGAAAAACTTCATTCTTCTTTTATAGTCATTCTATCAAGCCACTTCCACTTAACGTCAGGAGGAACTGATAAAAAAAATTGACAATTCTGTCAATTCTAATGCATTTCTCTATTCTAAATAAATGTACCAGTTGCTTATAAAATGATTGGAATGCATGCAAGACAACTGCTTCGCGATTTGAGAAAGGAAGGTAAATATTATACCCCAGATTTTCTAAATTAGTCATTACTGCCCAGGCATGGCTCTTAGCGAACAAGAAGAATTTTAACCATTGATTTTGATGAAAACAAAGTTAAACCAACAGAGAACCTACAGAAATATAGATCTGTATCTAATGTTTGCCATTAGAGAATGAGGATGACATTTTTTGGCATCCATTATGTTCTATACTTCATAACTCATTAAGTTTCTGCTGAAATGACGAGATCAGGACTAACCTCTTACTGAAAACGTTCCAATCTGAAAGACTTCAGAAGGTGAATAATACAGTCTTTCCTTGAATTTTCTATAGTCCCTGAAAATACTATAACCATTAACCTCACTATTTATTAGTGGTTGTCTTTCTCAAACTTGTCACTCTAGCTATCTACAATCTTGTATTAATTCTGGCCTCAAATTTTAATCCCATATCTGATAGGAATTGCCTAGGATACA
The DNA here is from genome assembly GCA_002909625.1 of Bambusicola thoracicus. Classification (NCBI taxonomy): domain Eukaryota; kingdom Metazoa; phylum Chordata; class Aves; order Galliformes; family Phasianidae; genus Bambusicola; species Bambusicola thoracicus. The sequence continues at coordinate 12,657 of PPHD01009773.1, read as the reverse complement.
TTTGGTTCTCAAACTTGGTTTAAGAAAAACAAGCTTGTTCAGTTCAAAACATGAGCCTAAACCTTCAACACATTTATGTCACTAATTTTAGAAATTTTCTCAACATCTTAATTCTCTAAGTTCTGTGGGATAAAAAGATTGCTTTTTATCAAAGTCTAATTAGAGTCCTAATACCATAACACACACATGAATGTCTGAAACAAAAAAAACACAATTAAACCATTTTTGAAGCTGCAGTTACCTCTCTTACCCTTTTGAGTGCTCTGTTGACCTTTTATGATGGTGGTGATGGAGCAAATGTTATTGTAATCAATTTGACTCAATGTGCAAAGTGTTTGCTTTTGTTCATTCCAACAGTATGTGTCTGTAGCAAATATATAAATAAGCAAGCTGATCTTAGAAGAGTTTAACAACAGCAGTTATTTTATTATTGTTGTTCATGGTACCAACTGTAAATGGGGACTACTGTGTTTGTCATATACCTTCTCTCTGCTAGTAAATTTTCAGATCTCAACAAGTCAGCACGAATGTGACTAGAAGCAACTGCTTAAGTGGCATGAAACAAACAAAAAAAAAGAATATAAACAACAATCTTTGTTCGTTGCAACCTATTATGTTATGAACAGCACCCACCTACTACTTCATAGGTGCCCTTAATATACTGGCTTATGCCAATATGTATCACATCAAGTGGGACAATGGAAAACAATGTTGGCACACAAACGATAAATAAACTTTGAATAACCAGTGGAACTGAAAAACGTACCCAGTTACCTATTGTGACTTCCATACTGAGGCTTTGAAATAGAAACTGTCATTTGTATCTATAAAAAAAAATGTAAATGTTGATGTGAAATTCACTGCCCCCCCTCCTTAGAGTAATTAACTGAGGCATGCATCCTACAAAGATGTTTAAAACCAGGCCTTTCACCGTGTACAATTTTTCTTGCTATCAGGCATTGTTTAAATAAATTATCTAAACTGAATGCATATTTTTTCCCATCATTTGTAAACTGTTAGAAAGAGAAACTGCTTTTTCCTGTGCTAATTTTTAAGACCATATGCTACCAGAAGTAGAATGAGTAGCGAGTAAGATTTTACAAATCATCCAAAGTGAGGAACACATCTAGACTGTAAACCTTGGATGATAACCCTGAAATCCTATACTATACTCATTTATTTGGCTTTGGGAAGACATTAAGACAGCTTACTAGCAATAAAACACCTGACGCTGACAATCCTATCTTAAGCAGATGTTCTGCAGATGCAAAGGAAGATTTAGAATGTTTTCTGGACAAGCAGCCTGAAAATTACTCTCACACAGACAAATAAGTATCAGTACAAACCATACTGTTGCAAGTCTTGTATTTTTGTGTAACAGATAATGAAAAGCCATCTGTCCATTGTAGCAATTTGCCAAGAAGCCAGTATAGCATACCATTTTACTTTCTGTATTTAAAATATCCTAGTAATAAGCAATATTTCTCATCTGCTTTAATTCTGTTTGCACACACTGAACACAAACTTCACCATGTTCTTATGTTAAAGTCTCTCATGTAGACAACAAGTAATTGCACCATGCAAATACAACTGGACTTCTCTTTCGGATTTTGATAATAAACAAAGCATTGAAGCGAAAAATCAGTGTCAACATTTTTACTGTGCAGGAGTTCCTTTATTTCAGCATTTGAGGAAGTCTGCACTTAAATACCAAGGCAGAAAAAGGAAAGTGTTATCTAGAGAAATATTTTTGAGGTTAACTTAAAAAGCAAATGTATAAGACAATAGTATTCAGTTGCCATTTTGAATATCCCAATTTTCAGAAAGTTATGACTTTGAATTCTTACTTGAATATTCAACAGTTAATATTCAGGTTTTTGAGGTATTATGCATGCATCACTTTAAATGATTTACCTATTTTGACAGCCTTTAACAAAAAGAAACAAAACAACTGTGACAGCTTAACATGATGATTTTATGGCCTTCTGTGAACATCTAGTATTCTCAATATCCATTCTGCTCTAAATTGTCTTTCAAATGTCAAAAGCCAATGTATACTAATATATAGATTGTATTATTTAGGTCTCCAACAAATAATATCAAGAATAGATTTACAACTAAAATTCACATTTTATTTCAAGTAATCATATTTTAACATCAAAACAATCACATGATAATTAGAAGTACATGACTGCATGGTGCTCTGCTATATTATGCAAAGGAAATGTCTAAAAGATCATCTCAGACTCAATGTAACCTGCAGATAATTTATTTACAGAATACTTTCTTATAGTGTATATATCATAACAATAAAAGCCATTTTATACTGGGTTTTTCTTTCCATATAACAGAGAGAAAGGATATGAACAATTCTCAGTTACTTAATTTAAATTAGCTCAAAAGTAAGACTAACCTAAAAATCACCCCATGAAATAACTAAATACAGCCTCACCCTTTTTATCAGACATCAGGGAATCCACTTGGCTTCCTGAAGGTATGATGAAATGAAGCTGCTTTGGCCCTGCTAATCCCAGAAAAGCTTCAGTTCTTTTCAGCTGAGCAAAGAAATGCCATTGCTTGTGCTAATGCTTCTGTGCTGAAAGCAAATTTTAAAATTTAACTTTTAAGTTAATCTAACAGTCTAATTATATAATATGGAAACAAAGTTAAATCTGTAGTAACCTTCCAAGGTACATGTTCACTTTATTAGTATTTTTTATTAGTGTTGTCCTTCTTGCTACAAGAGGACTTGGCTTAATCTATTTGCACTGAATTTCAGATCATACATTCTGTGTTTGTTTCACAGATTAAACAACGCTGTATATTATGCTTTTAAAAAACAAACCTAGAATAGTATTGCAATATATTACAAGTCAACAACTGCTTAACATAATTACTGTAGTTCTACTCTGAAAGAATTAACACACAGATTTAACTTTTGACATATGAATAGCTTCATTAAACACGTGAAGAGACTCATGAATTTATAGCTAAAAATATTTAGCAAGAACCATTGGTTTGAAATTAAAAAAAACAACACAGGTTAATGAGAATAATTTCAAAATACTTTAGAAATGAAATGCAATTTCAAATTCATAACAATATTTTCCTGTAGAACACCCTATTTTGCAGTATCCTAAGGCTAGCATTTGTTGTGTTTAAGTTTTAATTCTCTGACATTATTTTGCACTTATATGAAATTTTAATTATACATACAATATAACAAGATAAGTGAGCTTCTCTCATCAGCCTCAGGAGAACAGTTAACTAAATAAATGATCAAGATATTTGCTTTCTTCCAAAACTAAGCTTATGGTCTTCCTTCAAATGTTTCTACCATATTTTCATTTTAAGTTGGAAGCTGCAGACAGGTAATTGGGAATAAAGTGACACTATCCAAATGCTTAGCAGGATGAAATTTTTGTCCATTATTTGATGAATGAAGGCAGTTGAGATGTTTACCTACAGTTTTTCCCATTCAAAGGATAATCTACAGTTTGTATTTTAACTGCTACTGACCAAGAGCATAGCAGGCAAACATGAGCCATGACTCACCAAGTCATTCCCCATGAGCCATTTTTCTCTTATTTTACTGGAAACTGTCTGAGCCATTTTTGTAAAAATATTTCATGTTTGGCTTGTTTCTCAAGGGCTAAAAACCTTTCCTATCTGCTAAGTTTAAAGACTAATTAAAGGGCAAAGTAAAAGTCATAGAAATATGATTTTGTCCTATTTCCTTCCCATTGCATTTTCAAAATCAGCTGGTGGGTTTACCAATTCATAATTTTGCATCCTCATAACCAGCCAAAAGAATACTGAAGTCATGTCCAATTAGTGATGAACAGAACCTTCCCCAATATATGTAGTATAAATTACATGGAACAGGAAAACAGTAATACATATAGTACAAGGAGTTGTATTATTAAGAACGTTAAATGACCCTACAGGAAGCATGCTATTGAGATGGAAGTTTCACTCCTGAATTCTAGCTTTGGTCCCTTGATCATGTTTTTCTTTCTATTTTCTAGGATTGTGTGTTGTTCCAAAGACTCTTGAACTACATGATATATGTAATCCAATAGTTTCAGTAGCCCATTCCCTAACGCTCGCACACCGCAGATGTTGATTGAAAGGAATTTTTTTTTTCCTCTACTGTGCCTACAGAGAAGTGGCATGGATTTGAGACTTACTCTTTTTCATTTTAACATGAGTAAGTGAATAGAGCCTTAAAGTATTTTATAAGAATTTATAAAATCAAGTATGAGATGCAGACTTTTATGGAGGTCACCACAGCCATTACTGCTGACATATGCTCCCAGTTTCCCTTATAAACAGATGTTGCCACCAGGTAATACCAGAAGCATTTGTGCTGACACAAAGATACAAAGAACAACTCATTATACTTTTTAGTTGTCTTCTATGTGAAAGATTTTCACACAGATTAGTACTCCTCCTACCTCTACAGTTATATCTGTTGATGTAAACCTATGTGCTCACGGTAAGTTGCAGAACTAGACTAACACTAGCAATGTTATTCATACTAACTTGCATACAAATTGTCAGTTAAATTAGTTACCTTTATACACTTAATTATGAGTAAATTCTGTCAATTTCACAGAAAATTGCTGAAAATGCTATAGAGAATTTAATGTTGATTCTAAAAGACAGCATTTGGTAAAAAGTCATTTGGACACATTCATTAATTGTTTTAACAGACAGTCATTACTGCTGACAGCTCAAATTAGCAAAAATCACTGTTATTGTCAGAAAGCATTAAGGGACTGTCGTTTGCCAATACGTACTCTTCTAAAAGGAAGCAGGATGAGAGAATCCCGTTTTTAAAGTTAAATGGAAAAAAGAAGCATGAATACCCTAATGTGTATTTTTTCTGTTTGGAACTAGCCTACATGAGCAGCCATCATTCATTAAACTGTAAAGATACGTAACAATTAAAAAGAAACAAACTACTGAAGTACCCCTGGTACAGCAGTGTTCAAAAGTTTTTTTTTTTTTTTTTTTTAAGAATTCTTAGGGTTGGTTCAATGCATAAGCAACATATGCATCAGGTTATGAAAGCAAGGAGCTACAATACCAGGGGCTACAGGAATAGAAAGTTTCTTTCTTCAGACCTTTTCTGATCTCCCATTGCTACACAGAGAGAAAACACATCTGATGGCACAGGTCCTCCATTCCAAATTCCTTCTGTCAGCTTGGAAAATAAGTGAATGCTGTTGTACAATTATGTTGCTCCCAAGTTTGAGATAAGCTCATATTCTTCTGTGTCAGAAGGCGGTGGACATGAATGTATCAGAAGATGCATTCATCATTCCTGACTTTTCTTTCCACGCGTAACAGCATGGACGTCTCAACCTCAAAGGTTTACAGCTCCAAGCATTCATGTTTAAAAATCCTCCCAGACTCTGCCTAAACACCACTGGCCCCTCCCTAAGCCCCCAGAATATTACTGATTCAGCTTAAGTTTTTGCTCAATTTACTGTTATGATTCCATGAGATGAATATCCAGCATTCACTACTAGGAAGCCTTGAACAACCTCATTTAAAGTAATGACCTAAGACTGGGATGCAGAGAAAACCTAAAATCCTTCAGTTCCAGAGATCGTACAAAATGATAGCCCCAGATTCATATATTAAACTCAATAAATTTGCTTAATGAAATCATACATTTTTCCTTCTCAAAAGAAAATCATTAGTATTTTGACAAAAACACCAAATTTGCATGCCAATCAACATGCATTGCAGTAAAAAAGGAAGAGTCTGTGCTCTTAAATATAAATCCTGGCCTTGTTACTGCTGTTTTGTACAGCTATATAAATACCATGATTGCTGAACCTTAGACTCTTTAAAGACTCTGTACAGGCTCATTGTTCTTTCTAAGAAAAGAATCAGCAGAAGAATATTATCCTAAACTTTAGCTTATACAATCTGGTTTGAGTTTGTCCAGGTCAAAACATTTATTTTTTTTTTTTTTTTTTTTAAATACTTTCCCATCTATCAGTTAGGGACATTAAATACTAGTTCTGTTTTTAAACATAGGGCAATAATTGTCACAAAAATAATTACTATTTAAATGAACTTATGTGTTTTCTACACTATGATTAGGGGAAAATATATATTAAGATTCAATATCCCTTTTTTCCTAAATATATGAACAAATTCTAATCACAGCACAATTCAGTTGAGACTCGGAAGAAGGTGGAAGGAAAGTACAAATGCAAGTTTCATTGCTTTGTAATTTTCCTTTAAGGCATTCCAGTAACGGAATTAATGTACAATTTTTTGTGCTGTCAAGTTTTATTAAAAGCATTCTTAAGCCCTTCCAGAATCTACATTCTAATAAGTGTCAAGCCTTTCAATTATTAGTTGTTTAAATATTTGCACAAAGACTTTAATAATGAGAGTATACCTTGCAGATCTGTGTGCTGTTGCACTATTAAAGTGAGATAAATCACTTGAGACTGTTATTCACAGAGTATTAATAAAATTGTTTTTCTTATCAACTCTTAATAATCCCTTCTTTTTAACATAGTCACAATTGCACGAAGAATTAAGAATTATTATTTAATAACAGAATACACAGGAGCACCATCAATTTTCCGAAAACACTAAGAGCCTGTTACAAAGCATTTAACTGCAGTTATCTAACAACAGCTATCTAGTAACAGCTATCCTAGGTATGCTTCATTTTCCAACTGGGTTCCTCCACCTCTGGCTCTCAGAATCTATTTAATGTATTTCTGCAGGTTTTCTTCTCAGCAGCGTGTCATCTTTCCAGCTAGCTACAAGGAAGGAAGCTTTAACATTTGTAATGGTATCAGCAATAACATCCATTCAAAGATTTTACTAATAATTAATCCCTCTACCAGGTGTTCAGAGTCCTTGGTGCAAGTAAAACATCACTCATAAAACCCCACAGAAAAATTTGCTCTTCATTCCTACCTGAGGAGGCAGAAATATATTTAGGTCATGTACAGCTCAGCCTCAGTGTAAAGTTTTGTTAGCTATACCTGAAAAAAACAAAGCGAGATTTCTTACAAAGTCAACTTCTTTTGTTGTTGATAGTATTTAAAATTAAATAAAGAGCCTTAAAAAAACACAGGACAATCAGAAAATCACTCAAAGTCTTATACTGTACTTTTATTTCCACCTCTGCCTCTGACACAGAAAAGGTGAGAATCAAGGAGATGGGCGAGATGGTTGAAGCAAGAACGAGCAAGAGGACGACACTTGTTATTTATGGGGTATTTTGCTCACTGTCTAGTTCTATGATTCCAGAAAGAATTTCTCCCTCTATTGTGGTTTTATCATTTTTGTTATCAGTATTGCACATCATAACATCAGGTAGTGCAATGTCACGCAACAGTCACTTCATGATAAAAGTGGAATGTCTTCTAAATACAACAAGGTAGCACATGTAAATCAGTGTACTTTCAGCTGTCCTACTAACTGTTCTCTACTTATCTCCCCTTTAGTTTACCACCCATCAGAAGTGCAGCCTTCAGAAACTAAAGACAGAGAAGGCAGAAAGATTGTTTCACCTTCTAGAATTCAACTCTAAAGTTCATGACCTAATAATGATTATTATTCATTAAAAAAAAAAAAGAAGGTTAAGAATAAAACAATGTAAATAGAGGCTATGGAAGCTCAGATAGGCTGATATAGGAAAGATACTGCAAACAGGTGATGCAGTTTAACAAGATACTTCAGTTAGTCAATATGGTGTTTATAAAGGTAAAAACTACTTCTAAAATGTTCACACACTTACCCTAAAACATCCTGGTCTGTCTGACACATTAACCTGTGGATTAATTAGAGTTTTAGATGAGACACCGTATTTATGTCTGAAATAAAATCCTCTTCCTAGCTGTTCTTCCTTCATGGTTCTAGAAATCACAATTAAAACTAGTAAGAAATTAGAATTAGCCCATAAGCACAGCTACTTGCATATTATTTCTTCTATTTGCAAATCATTTCAACTTCTATTACATCCCATTAATTGTTTGGATTGGTTTCCCATTCTAGTAGCAAGAAAGGAAGATATTCACTTTTTAGAAATTAATCTCGTTAGTCTTTTCATTGAATATATCACTCAGTCATCACTGGACTGCTGCTATAGTTACAAAACCTTCCCTTAATAAACAAATTGCTTATTAAATCATAGATTATCTCCCCTTTGTACTTCATCTATTATTTGTTCATACTGAGATCGATGCATGCACTCCATTGTACCAAACTGCAAAAATATTTCACTCTTTCATCTGTCCACTTAGTACTTACAAGGAAAAGAAATGTGATGGGCAATGACACAGTTTGAATTCCCTGCCAACAGCATCTCTTTATCTGGGTAACTGGCATCGTTACAGCTTCTTAAATAATTGGCAACTGTAGCAGTTAGGTTTTTGTCATTCTTTAAACACAGAAATCCATCCTTCCACAAGGAGTTCTGCAGGTGCATTCTGGTTTTATGACAAAAAAAAAAACTTCCACAAATATAGAAAACTCAGTGAATTTATAAATGTTTTATGTTATGATAAATTATCATTTTATAGCTTTCTTGTGTGTGAATATGGTTTCCTAATATAATCTACACCTCACTCACCACACAAAGTTGGATACTATTTCCTAAGAACTTTTTTTTTGTAGTCATTTTGTTCATTTCCAGTCCAGCATTTAAAAACAATATTCATTTAGTGAAGTTTGCCTATATGGTGTTCTCATGGATTGAGATCTTCCAATACAGTATTTTTAGAGTGAACTCTTACTGCAGCTTATAGTGAACAAGATATTGCAAAATTAGAACCACAACACTTTCAAAGCAAAAGAGGCAAAGATCTTTCCACTATAGAATGGAATTATAGGTCATATGGCAAAATACTTGGTCTCTCCACAAACAGCAGTAGGACATCAGCAGCCAACTCAGAAATTAGTGTGGCAGAGCTGGTTTTCTTTAGCAAGTAGTGTTAGGAAATCTGGAAGAGCTTTTTCTCCTGTGCTTTTAAAAATCATGAAATCAGATGTAATCTTCCTAGTTCTTGAGTACTTTTATTAATTGGATAAGAAATGTGTTTAGATTAATGATGAAGAACAGAAATGAAGATTTTGCTTGTAATCTGAAGTCAGCGTGTTATAGACTTACTCATGTCAGGCTAAAAGTAGCTCAGGAAAAATACATCATAACGACAAAAGAAAAGAAAGAAGAGGTTCCTCTTCAATATTCCAATTCAATATTACAATTGCAAAGGGTACAGAATGAAACTAGTTATAAAATTACGCAAAATCCTCAACCCATTTTAACAAAATACCCTGTTGTCTACGTTAAAAATATAACCCTTACAAAAACTCTTATGTCCCACTGACGAATCTCAAAACTTTTGTTCAGAAAACTCTAAACTAAATTCCAATTTAATAACTTGTTTTGATATTAGCTGTGCTGCACATGCATGCTTTATTTAAACAATTATTTCATTGAAAGCTTTGATTTCAGCAGTTTTGTAGTCTATCTGCACACTTAAACAGTAGTGGCTTTATGGTGGGAAATACCTTGCTGTACTAAAAGCAGTAGCTGATCTGATTCATATGTAAGCTAGCAATCATTTCCAGCATAATGTATAAAAGGAAATCCTATCTCAAATACTTGTGTACTATCCCAAACGCCCATGACAGCACAAGTAAAGTGCTTTCAGTTTTAAGGTGTCTATTACAATTAATTATCCAT
>PPHD01009772.1:0-20291 GCA_002909625.1 Bambusicola thoracicus | reverse complement strand
ATGATCATCTGGTTTCAACCCCCCTGCTATGTGCAGGGTTGCCAACCAGCAGCCCAGGCTGCCCAGAGCCACATCCAGCCTGGCCTTGAATGCCTGCAGGGATGGGGCATCCACAGCCTTCTTGGGCAACCTGTTCCAGGTTGCTGTTAGCAGCTGTGACCCACATCTACATCACTGTTAGAGGAATCAGAGCTGCTTGTAAGAGCAGAGCCTCTTTGGAAGCTGTTCCATTTTTTGAGTGCTGTTCAGGTGCAGGTGGTGTTTTCCTGGCTGTCCCCCCTTGGTGGTAGTGGAGAGACCTCCTGGTCCTCCTAGAACAGAGGTGTGCAGCTCGAGGAGCAGTGCAGGGATGCTGTGTGGTGCTGCTGGTGCTCTCAGGTGCTCAGCAGGTTTTTTGCTCAGAGCACTTGTATTTAAATGGGACTTAAAGCAGCTGGTTATGAAATGCTGAAAGCAGAGAGAAGATTATATTAGGAAATTCCCTCCGGTGGGAGGGCTGTAATTTTTTTTATAGAGGGAATTATTCTGCTTGCGAAATGAGATGAAAGGCACGCGGCACTGGCTTTTCCAGCAGTAGTTGAGCAAGAGAGAACTCTGCTTTTTCATCTAATCAGAGAAGAATGGCATAGGTTGGAAAGGACCTTACAACCTCCCTGTCCCCCTCCACCAGCTCAGACTGCCCAGGGCCCAGCCATGGGCTATGGGTACCCCCAGGGATGGGGCAGCACAGCTGTGGGAGCAGTGCCGGGGCTGCACCATCCTTTTTGAGAAGGTGTGTTTGCTTATTGTGGCAAGGCAGGACCCTGAATTGTCCCTGTGTCTAAATAGGAAACCACTGCTCCTCTGACCTGCTGTCTGCCTTGTGGGCAGCACACAGAGCATCCTGGCTGAAGGGGAGTGGGGGAAGAAAGCTTGATCAGCTTTGGTGCTAGGAGTGCAGTCACAGCTCTGTGCCACTTTTCAGAGGGATGTTAGGCTTTCTTTTGCCTTCCTACCTGCATTTAAATGCTGAGTTTAATGGCCTTCTACAGAACATCATCTCCTTGTCCAGTGCTTCCGGAGTGTTCTGCTTACCACATGTTTGTCTGTGCCATTGCATACCCCAGTAGCTATCCTGTTGTGTTTTTGGCACCTCTGAACCTCTCCGGCGGTGGTTGCCCAAGGAGGCTGTGGATGCCCCATCCCTGGAGGCATTCAAGGCCAGGCTGGATGTGGCTCTGAGCAGCCTGGTCTGCTGGTTGGTGACCCTGCACATGGCAGTGGGGTTGGAACTGGATGAGCACTGTGGTCCTTTTCAACCCAGGCCATTCTACAATTCTATGGCACGGCTCATGGGCAAGCAGGGAAGTTGGATCTCCACTTATACACTCAGCCTACTGCTGAATAGGGCTCTCCAGCTGAGCTGTGCCGTGCCCATCTCGCTGTCCTCAACTCCTTGCATCTCAGCTTGTTCTGAATGGATCCACCAGGTTTGATTTTTTTGTTTTGTTTTGTTTTTTAAACTAAGCTGCTTGTAAGATACTGATCCCAAGTCGGTGAGTCAGAGGTGTGATAGTTGTTTCCCCTACAACACAAGCACCCAGCCCACAAGTGAGAAGCCGTGCCTTGTTGACTCCTCCAGTCTTGCACGTTGGGTGGCAAATCCGTACAGCTGTCTGCAGAGGGCAGCTGTGTGATCGTGTGGCTGATGGTGGGGACGACGTTGTGCCAAGCAGAAAGTTGGGGCCTGGCACAGCTCAAGAGGCTTTCAAGTACGTGGGTTGTATGACACAAAACAGCATCGGTTGCTGTTCTCTGGAGCAGTGTTTTCATATGGCCAAGGAATAGAGGCTTGGTAACCTTGGGCAGGCAGACTGGCATCATGGGATGATGGATATGTTAGGAAAATCTTGGTGGGATCAGTTTGAAAACATTCCTTTTATAAAGCTACCATTAGGAGAAATGTTTTTACTGTACTTCGTTTAAAACAAAAATACGAAAACCCCCAAACTAAAAGGCTTGTCCTGCAAGGAATGATGCACCTATTCTAGGATGCTTCATGCCTTAAAGATTAGGCTCGTGTGACCTCTTCTTAAGCAGTGGACAGATTGAAGCTTAGTACAGAGTAGGTGCTGAATCAAAGGGTTCTGCACCCATGGAGGTGGAGCAAGGATATCTGAGACCCTGGCATTGCTGTCCAGAGCTGTGGGTACTCCATCCCTGGAGGTATCTGTGGCCATGGATGGGGCCCTGGGCAGCCTGAGCTGGAGGGGCAGCCAGCCCATGGCAGGGGCGTTGGAACTGGGTGATCGTTAATGTCCCTTCCAACCTAAAGTCATTCTGTGACTCTACAGTTCTATGATATTCAGCCTTCCTCCCAGTAGTGGGGTGATCCTCATAAGTGGAATGAAATGCTCTCCTTCAAAGCAAACCTCGTCTTGCACCAAGTGTGAGTGTGTATTGCATTCTGCTCAGGCCCAGCTGCTGTTGGATAGAGGGAGCTGTGCCTCAGCCTCGCTAGAGCGGGTCCAGCACTGTTTGGCTTGTGTTTGTGTTTATGCACGCAGAGCTCTTGCTTCCCTTACAAGAAGCATGAGTTTCACTGGTTGTGTTCTGAGGGTGCTGCTTTTGCCATGATCAGGATGGAAATGTGGTTGGAGAAAGGTTCTCACTCCTCTATCAGCATGCTCCTGCTAGAGCATTCATCAGCATTCGATACTCTGCTCGATACTGTGCTTTCCCAAGCTTAATTTCATGTATTCTTGTGTTTTCAAAGGCAAATTGTTTGTGAACGCTGCAAAAATAAAGCCTCCAGGAATGTAGTTCTGTTGCTATTTTTGTACTATTGGAATTTTAAGAGCTTGTATTTCCCAGTGTATAAACTTTGGTATGTGCACCACCCAGCACTGTACTCGTCACCCAACAAGCTGGCTTCCCTGAGCTCTCTCTTCAGTCTTCAGAGAGACTCGAGCAGGGGAATGCAGACACCTGCGGTGGGCTTCTGCTCTGTTTCCATTTATTCACCCATTTATTTGCTTGTGTCTAGTCAACTCTGAATGTTGGTGAATATTCATTTTATATATTCAATTTGTATCTATGCTTTTCCTTTCCCCCCAGCCTTGGGGCAGTAAGTTCTGTTCTAACACCCCTGTGCACAGGCCCTGTGGAATCGCTGCTTCCTCCTGCAGTAGTTTAAGGCCTCAGTGTTGGGCCAGCATCACACGGCTCCAGTAAAAACAGCTGGGGAAGAAAATACTGCAGCAGAAGTGGTTCGTAGTGGGCTTTCTTGGTTCAGCATTTGGCGTTGAAAGATCTGAATCCAGAGAGCACTTTGCAAATGTAAATGTAAAGAACTGATGTGAATAAGTTCCCTGCTGGCGCTTTGCTCTGTGGCTCTCCATGGCTGCAATGGTTGTGACTGCAGGTTGCTGAGGAATACAGGCAAGAGCAAAGAAAGCCGAATTGTTCCAAGAACTGTTGTGTTTATCTGGGTGGATTAAAGCAGAGGTGACGGAAGCACATCTGTGGCCATGCAGCAGGCTGGTGCTCAGCCCCGAGCACAGGACCACAAAACCCCGTTGTTCATACAGCGCCTGACACTGGGGCTATTCAGGGCGCCATGCAGGGGGCTGGCAGCAATCCGTGTGCATAGAGCCTGGGATCTTCCTCTGGGACAGAAACAACAAAGCTGGAGGAAAATGGCCATGCATGGCAGCACTTTGCTTCATCCCGCTGCAGCCAGGCAGCAGTGCGGGGACGTCCCCTCTGCCCTGTGTCACGGGCAGGTGACAGCAGCTCCGCACTGTCCTTGCCTTATGGCTGTCCTTTACATATATCCAACAGCAACTGATTTTTTTTATTTTTTTTACAAACATTATTATTTATTCTTTAAAGACTCATTAGGTCAGGAGGAAGCAATGCTTTCTCTGAAGTAGTTGTCATTTATTTCTTTTTTTTAATATTGTATTGTATATGGTTGGATGGGGCCCTGGGCAGCCCAGTCTAATATCAGATAAGGAGGGTGGTGGCCCTGCCTGCAGCAGAGGGGTTGGAGCTTGGTGATCCTTGAGGTCCCTTCCAACCCAAGCCATCCTATGAGTATAAATGCCATTTCAAAATACAATCGTGACCACAAGTAGAAAGGAAAGGGAACTTTTGGGACTAGTTTTGGTGTCTAAAATGAGTAGTCAGAAATGTCACAGGGGTTGGAAGGGCCTCGAGGATCACCAAGTTCCACCTCCTGCCAAAGGCAAGGTGGCTGACAGCTAGATTGAATGCTAGGTCAGATTGCCCAGTTGGACAATAGCTGAGGCGCTTACCAAAGTGTTTAATAGGTTCTGATCTTTTCCTGATGGAAACAAAACTCAGAGACCACAGAGATATTTCTGTAATCTTTAACTCTGTTGAAGAACTCTCATGGAAATCTGATTAAGCCCACAGGCTCTTTTTCCCATTGGGTTTTCTAGATTTTTGGGTCTCCTTGGAGACACGCAAACATTTGCATCATATATCTATTCTCTGATCGGTTTTTAAGTACTGAAACTGTTAATTGCAATGCGTGTTGTTTGGTAATATGAATTTGTGAAATACTGTGTTAAAATAATTTAATTTGTGGTAAATGCATAATCAAATTCAGCGTGATGTGCCAGGGTAGTAAGTGGTGGTAGTTGTTCTCAATAAGCAGCAAACAAACTTTATTGCAATGGTAACCAGTGGGTTTTTAAAAGGTTTTTTTTCTTTACAGTCTATTTAATTATGGCTAAGCAAAGTGATTGAGCATGGATGGTGTTTGTGGCAGGGATTCCCCAGAGCTGCTGGACCCCAAACAAGAGATTCTTGACCGAATCCCCACAGCCCCTTTTGCTTCTACACTGCCCAGAAGCTGCCATTGGTTTTGGTCTGCTTGTTTTCCAAGGTGTGCAAGCAGGTATGGGAGAGGTTTGTGTTGTTGTGTCTTCCTGTAGTAGTAATGGACATGTGAGGCATTGCCTCACATTTGTTTATAAAGTTGGAGTGCCAGAATCGTTTGTGTTCTTTGTTCCCAAGCACACGGAGTCAGGACAATGGGGAGGGATATTGGTATTGGCCCTCTGGGACTTCAGCACTGGGTTTTATTTTGGAAAGAGCTTTTACTATTTCTGACCTGATATTCTGAGCAGGAAAGGAAAATTCCAAACGAGAGCTTAGTTCTCAACGTGGATCAAAGCAACTCGTGTTGATTGCATGTCCTGCCAGAAGGTAAAACAGAAGGTGAGAAAGGAAAATAAGTTGCGCAAATAAGCGGCATTACAGAAGCATGGCATTAGATGACAGACCTCGTTCAGAGTGTCCTGAGTGTCAGCCCAGGAGTTCTGAGCAGACAAGATAAAGCTTGTCAAAACCTGTTTCAAATCTTTCACTTGCACCTGAATGAATGAGGAGGCTTGATAGTTTTGCATTGCAGTGGGACTATCTCGTGGTCCAGGGAATTGCATCCAGACTGCTTCTCCTTCTACCCTTAGATAATACTATATGGAATTATTCCATATATATATAAAAGGTATATTTTAAGAGTGTTGTTTCCTGCTACCTTGCTGTTGGTGTTGCAGCCCCGTGGGGTCAGCTTGTGCTGGAGCTTTCATCAGTTTTGAGTGCAGCACAAAGTGTGGTAACAAAGGTATATGTATGTAGCTCGAGTGCCAGAAGGACAGGGATGGTTGTCACATAGGAAATGACGACATCCTTTCTCATGGTCGTATGCACAGTTTGCCACGTAGCTGAAGCAATCTTGTTAGCAAGCATAGGCTTTGCACGAGAGCTGCAGGAAGGTCCTGGCCTTGATGGTGAGTGCAGAAGGAATGAGAGAGAGAAAGCAAACTTGCTGCAGCTGCACTTTGTTAAATACACAGGTGTACTTACTGCCATCGGAGGAGGGGCTCAGATGTTTTGCACAACGTCTCAAAAGGACATAAAACATTGTAATAATTAATGGGGTTTGGCTTGCTAATTGTCCTCAGCATCCAGCCTTTGTTGCATCAATTCAGTTTGGAGCCCCTGGGGTGTTGTTCTGAGGGTTTTTCTCTTTTCACCACCGTGATTCAGTTGGGGTAGATGGCTTCTGCCAGTGGTTGGATGTATCGGTCTGCTGCTTAAGGAGTGAAGGAAATGAGGAGCAGGAGAGCCTGTGCAGAATCTTCTAATCTCAAATCCTCATCCTCATCTCAAATCCCCACCCTCCAAGAATAAGGAAAGTTCGGAAACATCTGATGCATTTGGTGTAGTCACTCTTACATTGGTGTATTCATAAAAGCCTTGGAGAGCCATGCAATTATAAGGCCTCTTGACTTAAACAGTCAAATAAAAAACCAGTCCTGTAGACTTCACTCTGAAGAAATGTGTATAATGTATGCACTGAAAGCTCTGGGACTCTGGACGAGTCAGAGTAGCCATCATTGTCCTCAGCCACCAGCAACTCCTGGAGGTCCCGTGTGTATATTTATTGTGTGTTTTGGCTTGGAGCTGTATAACTCCATCCTCAAAGTTTGCAGAGCAGCGAGGCTCCATATCCAATCTCTTGTTGTTGAAAGGAGGTTTATCTCTTCATTTTGCTCTCCCACCGGTAGTTTTTGTTTTGCATCTGGATTTCTACTTGTTT
Source organism: Bambusicola thoracicus (assembly GCA_002909625.1). Classification (NCBI taxonomy): domain Eukaryota; kingdom Metazoa; phylum Chordata; class Aves; order Galliformes; family Phasianidae; genus Bambusicola; species Bambusicola thoracicus. Next base: position 13,678 of record PPHD01009772.1, on the reverse strand, counting down.
GTCCAAGCTTCAAACACGAACATCCGACCTGCTTTTGGAACTGGTCGTAATGCTTAAGGAGGAATGGCGTTCACTGTTGCTCTTTGGATAACGGTACGGAAGGAGAACTCAAGTAACTGAAATGTATGCCAGTCTTTGTTTTTCATCGCCTGTGTGAGGCAAATAGCAGTTCTGAGCTTCTGCAAGAAGGCCTTGGGATGCCAGCAGCCAAGCAAAAAGGTCAGGTTCCTGTAGGACCTATCTAGCATGTTTAAATTATAGAGTGGCCTGGGTTGAAAAGGAACACAGTGGTCATCTCATTCTGCTGTGTGCAGGGTCGCCAACCACCAGCCCAGGCTGCCCAGAGCCAAGGAAACTGTATAAATGCAAACATGAAATGCTCCCTGAGGGCAATAGCTATTATTTATCCCCTCAGCGTGACAGAAAACAAGCATGAAACCCTCTTCTGCTCTTTGAAGCATTCCTGCAGCTCTGGGGTGGGTGCACAGGGCATCCAGGGGAAGGTCCTCTCCTGCCGGGGCAGCACCTGAAGTTGAAAGTTTCTGTCCTAAGGCAGAGAAACTGCTCTCAGTGCATTTGTTCTTAAATGGAAAAAAGGCCTTAGGTTAGCTTAACGTCAAGGCTCTGTTAGAATGAAAAGTGGCAATTTAGGAGGGGAAAAGTCCTATCTCCTAGGCTGCGATGGTGTCAGTGCAGCTATCCACTCGTTATGGTCTGAATCTTAATTACTGACGTTGGAATTTCGAAAAAGCTCTGCTAAAAGGAAGAGAAAGGTGATATTTAAACATTCCCTGCCGCTGAGGTGTGCGATTGTGAGCATCCTGTTCTGATAAGATGCAGTGCCTCAGCAGCAGGAGCTCTGCAGGCTTTCTCCATTGCAATGTTGTACTTATCTGGATTTCAGAGGAGAAGAAAAATAGAAATAATCATCCCTTGGCTTGTGCTGTCGTATTTGGAATAGTGTTTCTGAGGCACTCTAGTGGAACAAACGTGTTCTTTAGACAATATTTAGTGCAATTTGTCAAGCTGGTGAAGTAGAGTGGAATTAAATGGGCGGTGGAAGAGGGAATGGAAGGAAGTAAGTTGTTAACTCCTATCAGCGATCTGGCAGCACGGCTCTGCTTCCAGGAGCAGCAGTGCTTTGGGGTGGGTCTCTGTTAGCATGGGGGTTTCTGTCATTGCCAATAAGTGCTGTGCTCTGCAGCAATGATTCAGCATCTACCTGAGCACCACTTGCAGATGACTGCGGGACCTGCGAGTGGAGGCTGTGTTTGCACAGCTCAGCTGGGGATTTGCTTCCCGCGGACGAGTCCGGTCTGTTTGTCTTTGCTTTTGCCTCCAGGAAGCTGTTATGTGAAGGAGTTTTTGGACAGGAAAAGTTATAAACTAAATAGAGAAGGCAAACAAAGGCTGAAGTAAATGAGCTAAGAGTATTCCTGTTCTGTCGTTTTGAATGAAGAATGTTGTGGTTCTACGAATGTCGTCTTTGAGTGTAAGTTTGTGACTAGGTTTCTGCCCATCCCCAGCTGCTGATGGATGCCCCTGGGCTGCCACTCACTGATGATGTATAACGTTGTTGTTTCTGGGCTGTGAGTCACATCAGGGAAGTGCTTCCTTCTGGAAGGATCCTGCTTTCGTATTGTCCTTTGTAACCTGGGATGGTTCCTTGGGCTGCTTTACAGCAAAGAGCAGTGCCAGCACAAGCAGCGGTGTGGTGTAGGGTGGCTGAGGTGGCTCTCTTTTGTTTTCTGTCCAAACTGAAGCTCGTGTGTGTACCCGGGCTATGAAGCACTTGGTGGTTTAATGGATGTATGGAGTAAAAATAAATTTAAAAAAGTAAAAAAGCAGTTGGTCAATCCAGAAAATGAATCACATTGCCTGAAGCCCACTGTGACATCCAGAAGCACCGTCTTATTTCCCAGTCCTTTTCAAGCCTCCTTTTTCACATTTGGTCTCGGACATTTGTTTGTCATGCTTTTGGTGTTCATTTACATGCTGCATGCTTGTTTTCCCAGTGCTGTGAGCTGGGCTTCCTTTCAGCATAGCTTGGGAAAGCAGATCGCCTGTGGCCGTACGCTGCTTTGGATGGCTGCATCACAGCTGGTGGTCACGTCTTAAGGATGCCATGCAAAGACAAAAGTGGAGGAGCTGAACAATAAGAGTAATAGCCTTATTGCATGGAACATATGCTGTAGGAGCAGGGATGGCTGTGCAGGAGCTGCCCTTTCCCCGGGCAGTGGTCCGAGGTGCCACCTGTCCTGCCCTTGCAGCACTGGGAGCTGGTGGTGCTCAATAAGCCAAACCTACGGCTTCAGCTGCTTGTTTCTTATTGATTGCCCTGTTTGAGAGCGTGCTCTTGTGCAGCTTAGTGCTTCATTTGGCACTTCTCTGGTTGCCCCACAGGGACGTTATCATGATGGTAGTGATCCATTCTGTTCTCAAACACTAGCGTTATTTCTGGACAAAGCTGTTTTCAAGACATACATTGCTGCATATTGATGCGGGGCTTAGTCATCAAGCCTTCCTCCTGTTCATTTCCTAAATAACTGCTTAAAACTCTTCGATAGCAAGTAAATCTTCTGGTCTGCTTAAAAAAATACGGGAAATGCCCTGCGTCCTCTGTGTCTGCCTCCTGTTGGGATCATCAGCAGTCCCATTTTTCCTCCAATTGGGGTAAACCCCAAACGTACAAAGTGGAACCCGAAAATGTTTGCCTCCAACACACACCCCTTGTTAGCTGCTATTTACATCAAACATGCTGACACCAGGTTGGGGAGATTGAGTAGGATGCTTTCTCAGCTGCTGAAATTTGCACACGAGATGGGAGATGTTTTGATTAAAAAGGGTTAGCTGAATGTCTCTGCCATTTATTCCCACGTGTCAGAATCAAAGCAGTGTTTCTCTGGGCATTTTGCCCACTTCCTTTTTTTTTTTTAATTTGTTCTTCTTCATTAGTTCTTAGATGTTCTGTTTTTTTTCCTTAAGGTTGGGATGTATTTATACTTTTCTCTTAATGGAGGCACTTAATAGCTTAATGGCATAAATATGTGTAAAATGCCTTTTGGATAGGAATGAAGGTAATATTACTGATTTTAGATTTCCATTCCCTTTCAGTAGCGTTTGTGAATTCATACTTTCATTCATCAGGAGAAGCAGGGGTGAGCCAGAGAGCTGTGAGAGTTAAGAGCAGGAAAACCCAGCTCATAAACACGTGGCTGAGAGGCTGGTGCAATCGCAAGAGTTTTGGTTTGTTTGACCATGGGGCAGTTTGGCACCTGGCCTGATGGCTGCTGATGGGTCTCACCTGTCTCAGAGGGGGAAATGGGTCCTAGCCCAGGAGCTGCAGGGCTTGTGGAGAGAGCTTTAAACTGGATATGAGGTGGGAAGGGGATAAAAACAGGCCTGCTGGAGGTGAGCCTAGGGGAATGGTGATGGGATTTGGGTGAGGCATTGGCTCAGGTGAAGTGAATCTACACCAATGCACGCAGCATGGGCAGCAAACAGGAGGAGCTGGAGGCCATTGTGCAGCAGGCAAACTATGAATTAGTTGCCATCGCAGAAACATGGGGGGATCGCTCCCACAACTGGAGCCCTGCAATGGATGGCTGTGAGCCCTTCAGAAAGGGTAGGTAAGGAAGGAGGAGTGGTGGTGTGGCTCTCTATGTTAGAGAGTGTTTTGATGTTATTGAGCTTGTGCCTGGGGATGATAACGTTGAATCTCTGTGGGTAAGGATCAGCGAAGGGCTGACAAGGCAGACATCCTGTTGGGGGTCTGTTATAGACTGCCTAACCAGGATGAAGAGACAGATGAGGTGTTCTATGAGCAGCTGGCAGAAGTTGTGTGGCCGCCAGCCCTTGTCCTCATGGGGGACTTCAACTTCCCTGATCTACGCCAGAAATACAGTGCAGCACAGAAGGTGCATTTTGGCCTCAACAACCCCAGGCAACACCATTGCCTTAGAGCAGAGTGGGTGGGAGATGGTGTAGAGGGAATGGACCTGGGGTCACTGGTCAGTGCTTGGCTGAACATGAGCCAGCAGTGTGCCCAGGTGGCCAGGAAGGCCCGTGGCATCCTGGCTTGTGTCAGAAATAGTGCTGCCAGCCAGAGCAGGGACATGATTTAGTGGGAAATGTTGGTGATAGGTGGATGGTTGGATCTTAGAAGACTTTTCCATCCCTGGTGATTCTATGATTCTACTTAATGGGTAATGCCTTCTTGCTCTAGGAGTAGCAAAGGAGTGTACCATCATGATATCTATTTTATATCTGCACGTTCTTCTAACTTGTGATTTCTAGCATGAGGCCATTGCTGTGATAGCGTATGGTTTGTTTGCTTTGTTTTTGAGCTGTATTTAAAGAGCCTTCTCTCAAGGGAGAGAACTCCATCTTTTAAAATCAGTGCTGAAATGGCTTTTAAGAAGTATAAAATAAGAGCCTGTCTCTTTTTTTTCCCTTGTACTGGGGAAAACATTCCTCTTTCATTTCTTTATTTTTATTTGCTCCATGCGGGTGCTGATGCTTCTGGCCACTCAGAAACTGGAGCAAAACCTTTTTTTAGAAACTAGAGCAGAATTTTCATAATAAACCTGATCTCCTACAGACTCAGAGTCTCTTTAGGGGGAAGTGAGGGAAGGAGGCTGGAAGTAGGGAGGGTTATAAGCAATGTAATTTCCAGGATCTATGTTCTGAAAAAGTCTCAGTGGATTTGGTGCTGCTGCTTGGATTAGGAGGCCCTTTAATTTGCTTTTAATTAAAGTGATTTTCATTTATTCTATGCCTTCTTCAAAAGTCCCAAGGCGCCTTACAAACTTGTGATTATATACAGGAAATGCAAAATGCATATTCATGCAGTGCTGAGGTTCCACACTGAAGTGAAGGATGAAAATGAGTTTTGCCTTCCTTTCTTCTATTAGTACTTTTAGAACCTGAATTCCCCTTTATAGTGCCACAGTTGTACATCTGACCTCAGAGACCACAGTCCAAAATGTAAGCATTGACCTTCTGTTAAGTATCTTATCCAAATCGTGTATTTAAATAGCTTAATTTTAGCAGCTTCACTAAGTTGGAGGAAAAACTCATGAAAATACCTTATGAAATGAAATGCATCTGTGGCAGAGAATCCCAAACAAAATGCGGTGAAGCAGTGTATTAAACTGGGAACTGGCAGATACACAAGGCACCCGTGGAATCCTCATGGACACCAGAAGAGCTTGTCGTGGGTTCGTTCATTGCGTTTTGGAAGAAGCAAAGGCTGCAATGGCAGAGATGGTGGGACTTCTTGTGCTGCTGAGTTCAGACAGCTCTAAATGAACATGGTGACGTTTCATAGTGGAACCGCGGTTTGCTGGAGGCAGAAGTCTGTGATGCATTGCTCGATATGATTGTGCACATTCTCTTAACTGTACGAGGACTTTGAGATGCAGTAGTTAAAGTGGAGAAACAGAACAAAGTCATTAAAAGCGACGTAGATGTCTTTATAATAAAATCGGGTCTTGAAGAACTGAGTCTCCTGCAGTAGAGGAGAACTGGGGAATGCTGCTGGTTTGTAGAGAGCGAGAAATTTCACTGCTCAAGTTAGGGTAAGCAAAATGCCACTTTGAACATTACGCCGTTGTTTGAGGATATTACACCCGAATTGTGAGCAGCATATTTTCTTATAAAGCGTTTTTTGTTTTCTAAATGAATGCAGCAGTGTTCGTTTGTATGGAGGAGTTATTCAGGAGGAACTTTCCCAGGATCTGGCAGATGAGGAGAGGGCTGCGCTCAGCACTTCCACGAGGTTTTTCTCTTTTGCTTAAGTTACACCACTGTTCCAAGCTCCCAAAAGCTATTTGGTGGGTAGCATTAAGAGTCTGATGTAAGTGCCCATTTGCTGTGTATGGCAGGTACGATCCTGGATGTGAAAGAGGCACTGCTGGTGGAGGCCACAGTTGCATGGTGAGGACGGAGCGATCCCAGTGACCAGAGCACTTTAGCTTCCAGGTTTTCCTTTCCTAACAGTTGAGCAATTCGATAATTATGGGCTTTTTGTTGTCATTTGTGTTTTGTCTGCCATTATTTCCCAAACCTCTTATCGGTCTGTTGCTCTGCAGTCAAAACCATGAAGCCTTCCTGTTGTTTTCTGATAGAACCACTTCTGCTGGTCGGTAAAAGTGACTGAAGGTGTGAAGTCTGCTATCTGGGGAGGCAGTGGTGAAAGCCTTCATAAGGCAAAGTGTCCCCTGAAGGCGGGTATGGGTCCTGCTCTCCCTCTTTCTTACCCAGTTTCTGGTGTCTGAGTCTTTTCTTTTAGGCAGGGATTGGCTGATTTCTGAGATGAAACAGCTCGCTGTGGTGGGCCTGATGCTCCTTGGGTTCCTACAGACGTATGTTAGGCAATAGGAAAGCTGTTCAGTAAAGGTCAAAAAAAGCCTTTCACTTCTTTTTTTTCTTGTGTTTAGTTGACTCGATTTAACCTTGAGTTAGACATCTGACTGAGTTACAAAAGGTGGTTGTGGCTGTCTTGTGAAACTGCTGTGCTCTGTTGGATTGTAAACAGATTATAATAAGTGACTTCTTTGGGATTGCATTCATCTGAGGCCAAGAAACGTGCTGCAGGGTGATTCCTTCTGAAACTTGGGGGTGTTAAGGTGACAGACTTAGTGCCAGCTTATGCATTTTGGGTGAAACCATACAAATTGTGTGTTTTAAAGGACTTTGCCTGCCATCTGTATTGCATCTACTGTGTTACATTGTTCTGCTGAGGCACAGATGTTAGAGAAAGGACCAAATGGAGTTATGTAAATGTGCAGATTGTTGCTCTGTTGGAAATCAGAATGAGCCCTTCTTGCTTTGGCTGCAGGGAGGTCACAGAGCTGGAAGCTGGAAGGAAGAGATGAACTGTAACGTCCTCATGTGCTGCTTCAGGACAAAAGGTGTAGACAGAATCCACTCAGTGCGGTGATGCACTGGAACAGGCTGCCCAAGGGGGTTGTGGATGTTATGGGTGCCCCATCCCTGCAGGCATTCAAGGCCAGGCTGGATGTGGCTCTGGGCAGCCTGGGCTGCTGGTTGTCAGTCCTGCACATAGCAGGAGGTTGAAACTGGATGGTCATTGTGGTCCTTTTCAACCCAGGCCATTCTGTGATTCTATGAAATGTCAGTACGGAGCGCAGACCATGAGGACAGCCTTATCCGTGTCCCACAGAGCCCACCTTAGCGAGCTGTTTCGCCTCAAAAATCAGCCTACCCCTGTCTGAGAAAGACTCAGCCACAGGAATCAGCTGCCCTGTGCCACAGTCAGTTTTTGTGGTCAATTTTAAAAGCATTTGTAGTGTTTCTTTTAGGGCTAGCAGTTAATTGATTTCAGATGGGTTGGTGTGCTTAGGGGAAGCCTCTGGGTGGCCTGTGCAAACCTATTTTTTGGGGGGCTGGTGGAGAGCCCTGTTAGCACATCCAGAAGTGCAGGGAGAGGAAAGAGCACATTGGGATGGGTGTGCTTGCACAGTCATCAGCAAACGCCTGGGTTGAGCTGCTCGTGCTCCTACTGGATTGAGATGCAGTGACATTTGTGAGCTTGCCTTTCTTGAGTACTTGTGGCAAATGATCAAAATGCTGGCAGTTGAGGTCTGCTAAAATAAATGCTGCTCTTAAAGCATTTCATACTCAACAGGAAGCAGTTCTGCTGGTTTTTTAAGATGCGGTAGATGAGTTGGATGTTAGTTAATGTCCTCCTGATTTTGTATTCTGTGTACATCCAAAACATCCTCACAAACATCCTCTGTACATCAAAAACACAGAAGGCATGCACAGCCTGACCTCTGAACGCAGAGCTTTTTCCTGTTTATGTTGGCCAGGACCCTTAGAAAAACTATTTATTCTGTCATGAAGAAAACTACCAAATAAGTTAACATCTGTGGAAGCTCATGGAAGGCAGGTAGTGGAACTTGGTATGCTCTGCTTGTCTGGAGGAGGCCGGGCCTTCTGGGAGATCATTCAGGCTTTTGTGTGGTAGCATCTTCTTATCATTGCAGCCACGTGGCATCAGAATGAAATGATGGCTGCCACTCTAGCGGAGAGCGAGTGCTGAAATCACACTTGCACAGCAGCTGTTCCTCGTTTAATCTGATCAAACAGGAGAGCAAAGTTCTGTGTAGGTCACTTTCTGCTGTATGATACTCAGCTGTGAGTTTACATGCAGCCTCCCTGTGGGTGACCTGGCTGATGGGGTGAAGTGCAAGCTCAGCAGGTTGGCAGATGGCCCGGCTGGGAGGGCAGGGCTGCTGTGCAGGGTATGGAGGGTGTTGGGGAACTTCCTGCTGTCAACCAATGCCAGGTGTGAGGGTGTGGAGGAAAGGCTGGAGCAGAGACAGGTGGCTGTAGGGTTGGGTTGAGGTGCCTTCAGGTGCCTATAGGGCAGCAGTGGAGGAGACCAGGCCAGGCTTGTCCAGTGTAAGAGAAATTGCAGCTGGTTGTATGGTGGGAGGAAAGTCCCCTGTGAGAGCAGATGCGGCGTGGAGCAGGGGTCCTTCCAGGCTGCAGCATCCCTTGGTGGAGAGCCACCAGTGCCTTTCCCACTGAGGTCTGTTACTGCTGATAACTGTGACCACTCTAAGAGAATGTTTATCATTTATGTGCAGAGTTTGTGCTGATGGAGTAGTTCAGCTTATCGCTGCAGATGTGTGTGCTGTTCCGTGGGAGTGCGTGGCTTTAAAGCATTCTCTGCATATAGAAATACATTATTTTAAATTAATTTTCATGGATTGGATGTACTACTGTGCTTCTATTTTAAGCTATGGTGGTATGCTGGTATGCTTCTGGAAATCAAAAGCAATTCTACCGATTCAGAGGAAAGCAAAATTTTGTGTTTATGTGATGATCAAAATATCCATCTTGTAGCAGTCTGGAGGGCAAAACCAGAGTGCTGTTTACCCTTGGAAAGGGGGGTTTTCCTATAATGCAGATCTAATCATTATTTGATAAAGGCATTGCGGCAGTCTGTAGTTCACAGTTATTTAAAGAAATGCAGAAGTAAATCTGTATTTCAGCGATAAAAATATAGCACATGAAAATACTGGTCAGTTATCCCATCCTGTTCTCCGGGAAGAGCTCGTCTTGATCCATCCCATTTGACACTATTTGTATTTATAAAATAGTGCTTTTCCTACCCGCATTAAACCAGGACCAGTCTGTAAATGAACTAAGATGCGTATGTCATAGCTAATGTGTAATTCTGCTCTGTTTTGGATTTTCTGTATTGAAAGATAGGTGGTTGGCTTTGGTCAAGCTGGTACAGTTTGTCTTACATTTCTGAAACCACAAAAGTAGATGTACTGTATTTTGCATATCTGAATGAGGATGCACTAATTAAAAGTCGCAGACTGTTAAAAGTCATGGATCATTAACGACTTTCTTCAGTTGAAGCAGAGAAGGGTTTCCCTCTGCAGAGCAGGAGGAAGCTCTGCAAGCTTAAAGTGTCAGCACAATTTATGTGGGTTTAGATATTAATAGAAGGAGGAGATTAGCAAACTACACAGAGATAGGCAGATAATTATGTTCAGTGCTACGCTGAGCCCTGGGAGCTGTGAATTGGCCCCCAGATCTGAGGCAAGAGCTGCTGCTTTGGGGGGGTCCAGAAGGGCTCAAAGCTTTGGTTCTTCCAGGCTTTCTCCTGAGGCTTGAGTTCTCTGCAGCCTGTTTCAGGGGCAGGGAGATCGCAGAATCTCTGTGAGCTCTTTTCTACATGGTCGGTTTGGAGATGGCCGGTTGGGTGTACAGGTCACGTTTTGTGTGTTGTACAAGCTGGCATTGTGCGTGATTGGGTTGCATCATCTTTCCCCAGTTCTGATCAGGAAATGTTAAGTTTGACAAAACTTGAAATCTGCAGGCTTTGTCGCCTCCCTATTATCCTTTTTCCAGATCACTGAAGAATTCCTTTTATTTACGTTGCCCAGATACCAGCACTGCTCCATGTGAGACACCTCTGTGAAACCAGTAAGTAGTTAAAGCAGAAAAACTGAAGCTCAGAAGTATCAGGTCTTCACCTGTGCTTGAAAGCATGATGTAGTCAGGAACTTCAGTTGTATACTTCTCTAAGAAGATCCCTTGGACGTGTTTTCCATCGCAGTATTCACAGTGATTGCTGTTTATGCAATAAGGAGGAAAAAATCCCATCCCACTGATCCGTACGTTTTGTGTTTCTGTTTGTTACTCCTTGAAGTGGGAGTTTTGCTTTGTTGTTGAGGAATCAAGATGAACGTTCTTTGGAAAACATTCCCTGCAGGTTCATCTTTCAGCAGCTCAAAGTCACTTTAAAGAAGGCATTGCCTTATCTAGGTAACGCCTGTTGGGAAGTCATTTAGTGAGCAAATTGCCAGATAATTGCATTGGTGGTAATTGCATCTTAAATTGATTTGCTCTTTAGGAAAATGCTGAAAATGAATGGTTCTTCATCTTGATATGAAAATATTGGTTCTGTTATATTAATTAGCATACTGTGGGATAGGAATTTTTTTTTTGAAGGAAGATGCTTAAGCTGATCTGTTTTGATTTTTTTGTTACTGGCCTTAGTTGGTTCCTTGGAAGAATCAAAGCTCTCTTTGTATCTGTGCGTGCAAGAGAGAGCAAAGTTATAGGACGTCAATCAGTGAAACACTGAACATAGAACAGAACTCCTGAGCATATTGCAGGATTTTGTGTAGCTCTGTCAACCCCTCCGTGCTCATACCTGCACTGCCAGTGACAGCACCATTTTGCTGTTGAATCTGCAATGAGCGGCAAGACTTCTGGATCAGCGACCTGACCAAGGCATGGCATGCACGGCACTTAGAGAAGCAAGGAGTTGGGCTTACTGCTTCATGAATGCCTCTGTGCAGTTTCGAAGCTTTCATGGCAGTTTTGGGAATGACTGAAACCTTATTTCCAGATGTGGTAGGGTTCTGTTTTGTAAGACGTTTGTAAATTCATTTACTCTCCCACAGATGTGCTTTCTCTTTCCTTCTGAGTTGACCTACTCAACCTGTAGAAAAGAGGTCTTTGGAAGCCACTGCCTTTTGACTGTGTATGTTGAGTTTTGTCAGGGAAGTATTGTTTGGCAGAGTAGAAATGACAAGGCCAGTATGGGAAGTATCCTGAAATTGACCTAAGTTTTGTTTCCATCACGTTTCTTGGTAATTAGATTTATAAACTCTTTTTAAAATATTATTTTAAATCTTACAATCACTTATCGCTGTGATACACAGAAAAAAATAAGAGAGTGAAATGGGTGCAACTTGAGCCTGGAAGTGAGTTGCAACCCCACTGTTCTGCCTCTTTTCTCCATCCAATGACTGTGGGTCTTTGGTGACCTTGCAGGAAATATATGTGATGTATTTGAGTATAAGGGAGAAGAATTTAGCATGTGATTTCTTTTGAGAATTGCCCTGGTGCTACTTCTGATATGTCTTATGAGACGGCTAACTTGCACTAAGTTGTACATTAATGACTTCAGCTGGAAAATAAGATCATAAGCGCAAAATATGCATGCCACGGGGCAGGTTGCTGTACTGGATGTCTAATGTGATAGGACAGAAAGGGATGTGCTTCAGACACATCTGCAGAGCTGCTCATAAACGTAGCCTGGTTCCATCACTGCAGAGTGCTGTGCGTATACCCCCAGTAATTTGCTGTTGAAGAGTGTGTGAAATAGGGACAAGCCGGTAGTTATGTCTCAGACACACAGAGGTTCAGCTGCTCTGTCTTTTTCAGACATAACATTTCCATCCTCTTTCCTCCAAATGAGTTGTTTCCTACACGTATGGAAAAAATAAAGCTGCTGGGGGCAGAATTTTTGAATTTAAACTCAAGCGGATGAATTGCAGGAACCCCAATTCATTATGATTATTGGAGGGGGTGGAAGGGAACACACAAGCAATGTGAGCAGCTGCTAACCCAATGTGAGGGAGTTGTGTCCTGGTTCTCCAAGCCAGGTGTTCCTGTAGCACTGGGCAGTGGTACAGGGAAGAGGAGTTGGGAACAATTCTGCAGCTTCTCCTTCCTTTCTCCCTGTGATTGTAAGTAGGGTGGGATGTGGCAAGGACTGGGAAACTGAATATTTCATTTCCCTCTGTCACAAGTAGATGTCCTTCATTGGATTAGTGGAATCAGAGAATGTCCCAAGTGGAAAGGACCCATATGGATTATCTAGTCCAGCTCATTGATTCCCAGTATAGAACAGTGTGTGTTCATTCCCAGATTGCTCTACTGAAAAAAAAGAGGGGATTTCAGTCTGTTGTACCTTTAGCCAGTGTTCAGTCTGCCTGGAATTCCCTTTTCCAGTCACAGGAGGAAAATGTGAATGGTTTAGCATGGCCACAGCCTCTCAGGTTGTTCCATTGAATCCCTGGGATGAGCAGTTATCACATGCTACAGCTGCAAGCTATATATTCAGAAACCAAATTTCCAAGGCCAGGGTGGGACTACGCAAGTGTGCTGCCTATAAAAAAAAAAAGCTCACCCTTCCTTTGACTGGTTTATTTGGAGAGAAGAGCTTCGCACAGAGCAGCGTTCAGGAGATCTGGCAAGATGGGTCCGGTTGGGCAGCAGTGGTGGTTCTCAAGTAGTTCTGAGCTGGCTGCAAAACAGGTAAATAAAAGGAAGATTAAAGAAAAATTAGTTTGTAATCTAAGCAATGTTTGTAGATCTGTGCACTCTTTAGGACTCCAGGAGGAAGGTACAGGAGATGTTGTGTGCCTCCCATTTGTTACCGCAGTGTAATGAATTACTCAAAATGCGAGATGAAAATTAAAAGGAAGAGAAATCCAAGTAAAACATCAGCACCTCTGCGTGTTAATGGTACTGCTTTCATACTGAAGGTTTCTGACGTGCTGTTTTAAACCTGTTTCATCAGAAAGTGTTATAAAAAGAAGAAAGGTCGACCGCTGTTGTTTCATCTCTGAAGCTAGGAGTGTCATTTCAGTAATTTTGGGGTCGTTCTGTATCTGACAGACTTAAATTAAGTGTTTATGTTTCTGTAGCCTAAGGGAATCTCAGCTCATCTGCAGGTTTTATTGTTGCCTTATTAAAAAGTAGCTGTTTAATTAGCTGTGTCATCCTGGCGGTCTCTTTTTATGTCAGAAGTAATGGGAGCACGCTATTCCAATCTGTATAAACCCATCTCAGTCCTTATAAAATGAGGCTTCCTGTGAAAGCTTCACCTTCTTCTCCATGCTTTATTTCATGGGCCGTGTGAAGTAAGAGAAATGAATGTGTAAGGAGGAGCTGGCCACCAATCCTTGGGGACGTGGGATGGTTCAGCACCCAGCAGATGGCTTGGGTGGGCACATGGGTTGGGCCAGCTTCTTTCTTCAGAGATGGCCATAAAAAAACATGGGGGCAGGAAAAAAAAAGAAATCTTGGGGGGAAAAAAAAATTCCTGCTCTTCAGAAAGCAGTGGGTTTTGGAATGGAAGGAACTTCCCTATGCCGTTATTTCAACGGCTGCTGCCGAGGGGAGATGGTTGTAAGTTGATGGAGGGAAGATTTAGGTTGGATATCAGGGGGAAGTTCTTTACTGTGAGAGTGGTGCGGTGCTGGAACAGCTGCCCAGAGGGGCTGTGGATGCCCCGTCCCTGGAGGTGTTCAAGGCCATGGTTGAATGAGGCCCTGGGCAGCCTGGTCTAGTATTAGTTATGGAGGTTGGTGGCCCTGCATGTGGCAGGGAG
>PPHD01009771.1:0-20292 GCA_002909625.1 Bambusicola thoracicus | reverse complement strand
ACCTGAAGGGAGCCTATAAGCAGGAAGGGAGTCAACTCTTTGAAAGGGTAGATAACAGCAGGATAAGGGGGAACGGTTTTAAGTTGAAGGAGGGAAGATTTAGGTTGGATATGAGGGGGAAGTTCTTTACCAGGAGAGTGGTGAGATGCTGGAACAGCTGCCCAGAGAGGCTGTGGATGCCCCGTCCCTGGAGGTGTTCAAGGCCAGGTTGGACGAGGCCCTGGGCAGCCTGGTCTGGTAAATGGGGTGGTTGGTGGCCCTGCCCGGCAGAGGGGTTGGAGCTTCATGATCCTTGAGCTCCCTTCCAACCCAGGCCATTCTGTGATTCTGTGATGAATTCCATCCTGAGGGATACAAAACAACCTGCCTGAAGCAGTCTTAACATCACAGCAGTTTTTCTTCATCAGCTTGTGGACACAGGGGTGATAGAGATAAGACCAAGTGTTACCCTTGCTTGTAAAAGGAGGAAAATACAGTGAGTTCAGGGAGTGAAGTTCAGTCTGTTCATGCTGAGTACCAGGTAGGTTAGAGCTAGAACGAGGATACTTTCTTTTACCTTCATCATATGATAAGTTGATCATCAGCATTCCTCCCTCAATGGGCCTGGGAGCTTCCAAGCAACGTGGAATTCTGCACTGTGCTTCCACGGGATTCCGCACTGTCCTTCCACTTCAGTTGTAGGGATGTTCATTCAGATGCATTCACAGACGGCCTAGAGTCATCCTGAACGTCCTGCAGACACCAAGGCTGGCTTTGGGACATCCTGTATCAGATCTGGGAATACCTTGAAGTTATTTTACTGTGTCTGTTTAAAGCTAGATGCCAATTCATACTCACCTGAATCGCTCCCAAGGGGTCTACATCTCAGCTGTAGTTACTCCAGGCTCCTATAGAAAGTGGAAATCCAGTTGGTACAGCCAGCAGCGTGCAGCCAAACCAGCTGCTACAGGATGAAGCCTTTGTGTCTGTGCTGCTCTTCTGCAGCTCACGGAGCATTAATAATGCGCATGGGTCACACAGCTGCACCGAGGTCTGCTTTGCAGAGGGTACCGTCTTGAGCAGATCCATTAGGAGTGAGGAGGAGTTGTAATGTTGTGTCATAAATTCTGATCTTCAATCAGCACTCATCAGGGGCTTAATTGGAGGACTTGTTTTCTAAGTCTCGTTGCCTTTGCAGTAGTGAGGTACGTGTCAAAGTACGATGTGATGGAGTTTGCAGCTGGAGTTTACTGGCAAGAAGCTCACAGCAGATGGCAAGACAATCCTCTCCCAGGTTTTAAGTTTAATTATCCTTAAATTCAATTAGAATTTGACCGAGAACAAGTTTTGATTATCCAAATAATGCTGCTTAGCTCCTGAGAGGGCACATTTTGCATTTCATATCTCCCCTCCCACAGTGACGCACTCCGTAGCAATGTCTGACTTTCCTGTAGTAAACAGAAGAGGTGAAGACGTTGGGTGTTCCAAATGCAAAAGGTCCTTTATGTGTTATAGGTGTGGAGGTGGCTTAGTGCCTCTGTCAAACAAGGTGGGTGCTTTCTGATACACAGCCCAGGGCTGTGCCCCAGCATAGGGTATGGGCAGTGCCGTATGTGCAGCCAGAGTTCTGCTCTGTGGCTGATCAATACAGATTTGGATTAGAAAGGGAACCTCTCCTGTTGCACATCTCTGTAGTGCCTCTGCAGCTCCAAGTTACTGAATGTGTCTTCTTGTGTTTCTAACAGGGAAGTCTACGTTTATTTCTGTGTGTTGACCATTTCCCACCATGTTCCAGTCTTAGCCTTATGCTTTTGCATTTACGTCCTATGCTGTAACTTGACTGTCCTGTTTGGTTAACTGCATTTTGAAGGCTGAATGAGTTTTGAGCTCCGCTTGTCCCTGTTTTTCCACAGGCAGCTATGATTATGTTTAGAGGCATTTCAGAGTTACTTTAACCTGATAACTTTTAGATCCTCGCTTTTCCCAGAAGACAGCAGAGCTATTGCTCCAGACAGCAATTCAAGGCAGTATCTTGCATTAATTTTGCAGGGCAGAATGCATCTGAAGAAGCTGTCATGGGCTGTGCCGTCCTGTTTCTTTGCACTTCTCGCCACCTGTATCTCATGCTGTCTGTGTGTGTTTGTGCGGCAGCAGAGCTGGAGAGCGTTGGGCTGAAGCAAAGAAGAGGAAAATTTGGCACAATCTCCTGGATCTCAGACTTGGTTTTTTTTCTACTGAATGAGATAAAGACCGATTCTAGAGAGATTTATGGCAACACTGCAACTCTTGCTCTGTCTTCGGACAACACAACACGTGACGTTTGCCTTTTCAGCTAATTATCACTGTTTGCTTTGTGATGTATTCCAGGTTGGGGCAGATGGTTTGATGAAGCTGAGTGGTTCAGCATTGAACAACGAGTTCTTCACTTCAGCTGCCCAGGGCTGGAAGGAGAGGTTGTCAGAAGGTAAGACTTCCCCTAGCAAAGAAGTGTTACAAGGCTTTCAGCTCACCAATGTTTTGGGGAATGTGTAAAATAAATTTGATGGAGAAACAGAAGGCCTCATTGCAGCCTTCCAGTACTTGAAGGGAGCATAAAAACAGGAGGAGGGAACAATTGTTTACGAGGGTGGATCGTGACAGGACAAGGGGGAATGGTCTTAAACTGAGATGGGGAGGTTTAGTTTGGATATTAGGAGAAAGTTTTTCCCCCAGAGGGTGGTGACACACTGGCACAGGTTGCCCAAGGAGGCTGTGGATGCCCCATCCCTGCAGGCATTCAAGGCCCGGCTGGATGTGGCTCTGGGCAGCCTGGTCTGGCAGTTGGCGACCCTGCACATAGCAGGGGATTGGAACTAGATGAGCATTGTGGTCCTTTTCAACCCAGGCCTCTCTGGTTCTATGACTTCATGAAGCCACTGCAGAAGCCAAGATCCTGATCTCTCAGAAGTTCCCACGGTTGCCATTCAGACAGTAGTTCATTTTTTGCCCTTCAGTGCTCTAAGGAAAAGCTTACTGAAAACACAGGAGGAAACACCGCTTTTGTTTGCACCCTCAAGAAGGCAGGCAAAGCTTTTAGGGAAAAAGTAATGAGAAACAGTCCTGCAATTTTAGGCAGTGAGGGGGGACAGCGGTGAAGAGATGGAGTCGGCAATAAACGAGAAGTAATTTTGAGCAATAAGAATTCAAACAAGCAGACTTCTGAGAGAAATATGGCACAGCCTGGGCCCTCTTGTATAGAAAGCACAAAGTGCCCTCGAGTTTCCCTTGTTCGCCTCGTACAGCCAGCTCTGGGCGTGCAAACTCATGAGTCAGGGCCAGGAGGGCCCACGAGCAAGGAGGGAAGGCGCTCTGTGCTGCTGCTGGGCACCGACACGGCTGGAGGTGGGGAGGGCCAGCACCGCGCGGGGCTCTCCCACAGCCACCACTACGGCCCGCTCCCTGCAGCCTGGGGGGCAGGCTGCACCCCGAGCCCTCGCAGGGCCCCACCGCCCACACCTCCCCGCCTCAGGGCCCAGTGCCCGCACCTCTCCCACCTCAGTGTTCCTCAGCCCAAACCTTTCCCACTCCGGCGTCTCCCAGCCCGCCCACCCTCGCCTCTCCCACCGCAGCACCCCGCCGCCCTCACCTCTCCGCCTCACGGGCCCTCAGAGCGCCACCAACGCCTCAGAGCGGCCACTCCCGCCTCTCTCAGCTCTCCTCATGCCCGTCAAGCCACGCTCGCCCTCCTATTGGCTCCCGCAGCCCCAACCGCCCTCCTATTGGCTGTCGGGCTGAGCGGGGCCCGCCCCCCACGCCCTACTCTGAGCGCGGCCATCGGTTGTGGCGAGCGAGGCTTCGCGGCTCCGTCTCCACCGCCCTCAGCTGGAGGGGCGCGACGCCATATTGCCGCCCACCGACACCCACGCGCGGCCTATAGGAGATCCGTCGTGCGCCGGCCGGCAGCCTGAGGCCGTGGGCCCAGCGCCACAGCGAGGTCTGCTGGAAAGCCAGGCGGCTTCCCGCAGTGGGTGCCGAAGGGCTGAGGAGACGCTCAGGGAGGGATGTCCGCCCACCTCCCGTTAAGGGGAGGAGCCGTGAGCCGCCTCGCTGTCATCACCCGAACCCACAACGCTGTGTTCTTCACACACCGCAACGCGCCGTGCGAATCCCCGCACTCAGACCTCGTGGGGATCAGCGCTTCACCTCAGCCAGATCTGAGCAGTTCCACGTGTGGCATTTTCCCTCCTTGGCCGTGAGGAAACGTATTGAAAACCTGGCTGCGTGTAGCCTCTATGGCCAAAGCCAAAGCAGCCAGGGCAAACCCTACTGACAGGGTGGTGGTTTCTTTTCTTTCGGAGCCAAGTTTGCAATGGAGGCATTTGACTCATCGTTCCTAACATTTAAGCCTCCCAACAGCAAAGCCCATTAATCTCGGTCTCGCTCTGGCAGTAATGTGACTCCTTGAGGCTACGGAGCCTTGCGATGGTTCCAGCAGCCACCGAAGGGAGCCAGGCTGCTGGGACGCACAACAGCTTCACCCCACAGCCCCGCGGCTGGAGAGCCCCTCAGCTCAGCCCTACTCAGCCATCATTGGCTGGACGTGGCTCTGGGCAGCCCGGTCTGCTGGTTGGCGACCCTGCACATAGCAAAGGGGTTGATATTAGATGATCGTAGCGGTCCTTTTCAACCCAGGCCACTCTATGGTTCTACGATCAGCTCGCAAAGGCCATGCTAACCCTCCCTGCCAAGCCCCAAAGCCTTCCACTCAGTATTCTGGTTCTGGAAGGAGAGGGCACCGCTCCACACCTGATCTCGGCAAGGTTTGCTTTCAATAACAATTCCTCAACTGCTTCCTAGTTGTCTGCCTTGCCCTCCCACCTAGGCTGCTGCAGACGAGCCCACGCTTTCTGCCAGGCACCTCGCATCCTCCAGCAGAAAGGAGGTTCACCAGCAGAGCCCTAACAGGCCGCGGGGAGCGTGATGTACTCACACAGGCATCCTGCTGAATGCACTGCAGGATGTGCTTGGCTGGAATCAGGAAGTCTATGAGGTAGCGCAGTCCATCCCCACGGTACGTCTTCTCCACCACATCAAAAACTTGGCACAGCACGGTGGTGGCCGTAGCCTCGAACGGAGGGTAGAGAGCTGATAACGTGCTCTGAATGCAGCCGTCCAGCGACTCCGAGTCCTGCCAAGAGAGACAGCATTAGCGGTGCGGCGGCGCGGGACGCCCCGGCCGGCTCTGTGCCGGGAGCGCAGCCACCTCCCAGCGCAGGAGGGGAGAGGATCAAAGCAGCAAAGTGCCGTCCTCCCTCCTTTCTTTTGGCACCGGCAACTTCAGGTGGATTAAAAGAAATAATAAAAAAAAAAAAATAATGAAAAACCACCTCTCCCAAAAGGCGAGCGAAGCTCTCACGGAGCGCTGCGCACAGCGGCGAGGTTCCCCAGCTTTTGCTTACGCAGCAAGTCCGTCTTGCTGAGCTGGGTGGGGCTGCTATTAAACCATTACCGCAGCACGTGAGTGCGTGCGAGTGAGCGAGAGTGTCATGGGGTGGATGGAGCACAGCCCCGCCGCCCGGGCACTGCTGCCGTGAGCCTTTGCAGGCCAAGGGGAGATGTGGGGGAACGCTTGTGCCCACGTTCCTCAGCACGCTGCGGCCCAAAGCGCTGCCGGAGCCGGCTGGTAGCGGGGGAAGCTGCTCGCCGGTGCCATTCCTCATCGTTCTCACGGCAGGCTCTTTTTGGGAGCCAGGAGTTTTCTGCAGTGAGAGACGCCTCGCACGGGACCGCAGCCTGCACGAACAGGACTGCCCCTGGTGCTCGAGCACGCGCCTCAGTGCCCGTTTCCTGCTCAGGCGATGGCTTGCAACTTCCCCCGCTGCTGCTGCTGCTGCTCGGAGCCAGCCACAGCCTGCCCGCGTCGTCAGAACCCATTCCAGCGCTGGAGGCCAAATTCTGATCTGCTGCATGGGTGCAAGGCACGAGAGCTTGCCAAAAAATAGAACAAAATAAAGCAATCTGCGGGCATCTGCAGAGAGCATCGAGAGCCTTCCCTGCCTCTCTGTTTTACAGGGGACCCCTCTGGCTAACCCAGAGCCAGTGGGAGTGAGCTTTGCTACGGAACCAAATGGAAGTTTACTCAGGTGTCTGGCCAGATCCTCCTCTGATATCAATCCGCCTCCTTTCACTAGAGACAGTGAAAGCATTTGAGCCTCTGGCCCAGAAGCCTCCAGCCTCCCGCAGAACAGGAACAGCTGCACGGACATGCCTGAAAACACACCTCAGTTCCACAGCACGATCTGGAGAGAAAGTTTAAACAAAGCTCACGTTGCCAGCCGGGACCAGCAGGAGGAGGGATGGGGAGGAAGGAAACGTTCACTCCTTCCATCGAAGGAAAGGGTCCTTTGCTCCAGACATCAACTTGAGGAAATGCCTCAGCCACAGAGCAAGCCTAAAGTGACCTGCAGCCATAGCGCACCTCACATCACAAACCCTCCCATCCTTCCATTCCTCAGTTTTGAAAGCACGTAGGCACGACGTATCGCTCAGTGGTGCAAGCCTTCCTGTAGGAAAGCACACAGGATTGCACAGGAGAGATGGGCACATCCAGGCAGTGCCTGCACAACCCCTCCCTGCACCAGCGTGGGTGACAGCGAGCCACCATCTGCCTGTGGCACTGCTTCAGCTTTTCTGATGCTGTTTCTCCCGATGTCAGCAACAAGCAAGGCTGAACGGCAGCAAGTAAGCACCTAACGTGTTTGCAACCAGCTGCCTCCTGCCACAGCCCTCGAGGTCAGTGTAACCAGATAAACAGAGGTTTAGGAACTATTTTTCATATTCTTAACCCAAGGACTCAAAAAGCAGGAGCAATTTGTGCACACTGGCAAGTGCTGGATGCTGGACTCGGTGTTTAGGTCTAAACCTAAATGGGAGGTTTAGCTTCTATCCACCCAGAACACAAAAGCAGTATCAACCCCCAGCTTTGATTCTGTTAACTAGAATGAGAAGCCTCTTCCAGCTGGACCTGACAGAACATACAGAACCGTGCTTTTGAGAAGCATCAGAATCCAAAGGCAGCCAGCTGAAGGCAAGCACAGCTCTGGTAAGGCTGTGCCCCCAGGGGAACAGGAGGCCTTCACCTGCTGCTCTTCCCCCTAGCACTAAAGAGCCCAGCCGTGGGTTCCCACTGGTGTTACAGCTGGCAGCATCTGGAAATGATTTCCACCTGATCCTCCACAGCCCCTGATTCAAAACCTCAGCCCATGGCAGCTGTGGGGTTCTGTTCTGCCCTCTGCCCCCATACCTCCTGCACAATTCTTGCAGATATTAATCCCCCCCTCCCCAGTGAATTCGGTTTACTGTTGCAAATAAAACAAAGAAGTAAAAATATTTGCACACGAGCCGGTGCGTTGCTCTCAGGTTCTCACACCATTCCTGCTGCCTGAGCAAAGCCCTTGCAAGATAATTATTAACACTGGCACCGAATCAAAAAGCCTTTATATGGTTAAAATAAACCAAGCCATGTATTATTCTTCCTTTAGTAAAATACAGGATAACCATAGCCTGTAGCCATTGTAAAGTTCAGTGCTAACAGACGCTTTCCCTCTCTCTGGTTCACAGTACCATAAAGCCATGATACCTGTTCAGGCTTGAAGGACAGAGAGCTGCTTTCAAGCCCCACCTTTGGATCCTTTCACCAGGTTCTCTGCTAACTCCACTTGAAAAGCCCCAAACGTGGTTGCAAATGCACACATCCCATTGGGATCCACCTGATGGCAGAGCCTCCTCCAAACACAGAGGCTGCAACGTGGCAGAGCTTGGAGCAGGCTGGACTCTGAGCATAGACTTGGGAAACCAATTCACAGTCCTGGAGATGGGATGGAGCTGCTTATTTGTCCTGTTGACTTCTCAGGGGAGAGAAGGCAAGGGCAGCAGCCCTGAAGGAGCCGTGGTTTGGAGGCACAGGGAACTAAAACAGAACGCCAAGAGAAGGGGACAGCATCCTGCACTCCAGATGCCAATCAGAAGCCCACGGCCCATGCTATCCACAAGTTACATCCCCTGTGCCACGCAGGGTATGCAAACCCCACCAGGAGGCACAAGGAGAAACTCTTCCGAGCCAGGATAAGGGATCACTGTCGGGGTAGAAGGAGAGCAAACCAAACCCAGCAAGGATCCAGGGAAAGGATGCACTCCTGCCCACATCTGCTTGCACAGCAGCCTGAGAGCTGGCAAAGCCCCGCACAGGGCCCTCCTGGAGAAAGCAGCCCCCTCTGTGCACTGCAGATCTCAGGCCGGCCGGTCTCCAGCAGCATTGCCACATCCTGCTAATGGGAAAGGCCTGAACACACGCTTCTTTCCAGCCGCTCGGCACAAACGCAAACAGGATTGCTTTCCAACCAAGCCAGAGAGCATCTCCCTGAGCAAAAAAAAAACAAGTCTTGGGACTCAAATGTTTCTTTGTAAATAGCACCGGAGGCCCATGAACTCCTGCACGCTGCCACCACACCTCCCAAAAGAGAACCAGGCTTTAAAAATAACTGCTCCATAAATCAAGGCTCTAAATAAAGCCCAGGTTAAGGTCACGTCCGGCCACGGCAGCTTTCACCACACCACAGCTGGGAGCTGGTTGATGTTACAGCCCTGCTCCAGGGACACATCTACCTCTCCTCATGCAAGCAGCTGCTGCAGCATGCGAGGAGCCTGCCAGGAGGCATCTGGAGCAAGCAGGAGCTCCTCAGCCCTGTCTGGATGCCTTTGTGGTCAGGAAGAGAGCTCCAGCTACTGGGAGCTCCTGCCATGCTGCAGTTCAAGTTGGACATCAGGAAAGATCTCTTCTCAGGAAGAGTGGTGAGGCAGTGGCACAGCTGCCCAGGGAGGTGGGAGAATCACCATCCCTGGAGGTGTCCCAGAACCGTGGGGATGTGGCATTGAGGGATGAGGGCAGTGGGCACGGTGGGGTGGGGTTGGGCTGGGGGATCTGAGAGGTCTTTTGCAGCCTTAATGACTCTATGATTTCCTTCCGACTCAAGTTCTTCCTCTTCGGGACCTGCCGCTCACCAGTTAGGGCTGAATGCAGAAGACCTCCTGCAGGTTTGGAAAAGAAGTCAGTCTGACAGGGAGAAAGAGAGGTGAATCCCAAGGGTACGCATCAGGAAAGCGCCTGGGAGAGCAGCTCAGGTGACACAGGACAGTGCTGCATCCCTTCCCTGCACCGACCTGCGCTGCTGGAGCCACCCAGACCCGCCATTCCCTATAATTATTCACTCGACCACCTTGGATGGAAGCCAGCATCGTGCTCAAGAACACTCATCTACAAGAAGTCCTGAACAAGGACAACACGAAGAAGAGGCACAAATCTTCCCTGCTGACAGCCCAGATGCTGTCTGAAGGCTCCTAAAAGCTCTCAGCAAGTCCTGCAAGCCCAGGACTTAGGGCAGACAGCACTCCTTTCTGGCAGGCTGAACCGGCTCACGCCACATGCTGAGGCACACATCTGGCAGCAGGAACCGAAGCTCTGCAGCTTTGGCAGGGTGAGCACCCGGCCTCCAAACGTCGCCTGCGTGTGGCCCCCGGCCAGGTTTGGGGACTGGGGGAAGGGAGCCTCAGGCGGGCTGAGCAGGGCCGGGTCACTCTGCCAACACAGGCTGCCGTGCTGCGCCGCTTGGCTGGGGCTGCCGGGCTCTCAGTTGACGTGAGAAACCTCATTTCCAGTAAAAACAGACCTCTGGGCTTTCCACGAACCTTTTCCACTTTCTGACAGCAAGCTTCAAGCCAGGCTGCTTTTCCTTTGGGGAAAAAAAAAAAAAACAAAAAAAGAAAAAGAAAAGAAGGAGAGATTTCTGTGTTCAAAAAGGTCTCCAGCTAAAAGCGAGGTTTGTTTTGCTGACAAAATCTGAGATTTCCCACTCCTTTTCTGCAGGGAGGAGAACCCTCCCATCCCCATTTCCTGAGCCGCTCTCATCGCAGCAGCGGCAATGAGTTCAAGAGAGGAAAATCTTCCCAGCACAAGTGCCAGCTCCTCCGGCTGCGAGGCTCGGGGGGGAGGCTGGGAGCGGAGCACTGGCTGCAGCCCCCCGCCTGCCTCGGGCTGGTTGGGCCTGGAGAGCGCTCTGCTCACTGAGCACCGCAGCTATGAGGCTGCCATTCACACCGCTGGCCCGCGAGATACCCACGAATGGCTCTGCCTGGGTTTCTCAGGGAGAAGCGGCCCAGCAGCGAGCCGTGCTCCAGCAGAAGGCTCTCACAAGCCGGCTCCGTGCACGGGCTGTGCCTCCGCCGGCCCCTCCGGCCTCACAGGGAGTGGTGCTCTGGGAATCATTTCCAGATGCCTCCCCGCTCCCCAGCCCTTCCCTGGGCGGCCGCGGCCGCCAAAGCAGTTCCTACTGGGCAGCCGCTCAGGATTAGCATTCCAGGCACTGCAGGAAAACAAGCGCTTGGAAGCGATTAACTCATGATCTCTTGTTTAATTAAACAAAGGGGAAAAAATGATGTATTTGCTTTTCAGCTCGGAGGTCCCGCTTCTGCGCATGCGGGAAGGCTGGGCATGAACGGCAGGGCAGCCCCACAGCCTGCGTTGGTTTGCGCTCAATGGGGACGTCCTGGGCAGCTTTGGGAGCAGTGCAAGCCTCTCAGAGGCACAGCGCTCAGCACCTCTTCCTCAGAGCCCCGCATTCCCTCCTCTCCGCCCTTTCCTTTAGGTTTTCCCAGTACTACACAGCGCTGCCTGCAGCTCCCATCTGTCCATGCAATGCCCAGCACGTCAGAAGAGCCGCTGACAACTGCACAACAGATGAGGGTGGCCAAAGCGGGGACGGAGCACAGCCACACAGCCCAAGCGAGACCTCTCACAGCCAAATGGAGATAAGCTTCCCCTCACAGGCTGCCCCTATTAGCTGCAGCTCAGGGGGTCAGACAGGTGTTTAAAGAGCATCTGAGAAAGCAGACCCAAGCCCTGGCCTGTAGCAGACGTGCTCCAGCTGACACAGGGGTCTGCACGGGGGTGAGAAGAGCTGTGCATGCACCACCACCCTACAGCTGGGAACCAGCTTGCCTTGGTTTAGTTCAATCAAGGGATTAGGTCCTTAATCTGAAATAACTGTCTAAGCACAGATTTTTTTTTTTTTTAAATATCATTGGCATAGCTCTAACCATGCAATTAATTACCAAAGCTGTAATCAGCGCGATACAAAGCCCTGGGCGCTTTGGTAACACCCTTCCCAGCAATGGAGTGGCGCTGGCTGTGCCTGCGTTTGTCTGTCACCTCCCTGAGGCCCCAGCACAGAGCTGCAGGAGCTCCCCAGGCTCACGGAGCAGCCAGCACCACGTGCTGTGCTCCAGCCAGGGCACACAGCATTCAAAGTGCCACCCGAGCCACGAACCTCCACTTCTACACAGGCCAAGCAACGGCACATTACAGTGTAAGAAAGTGCCCTTTCTTACCACTCTCTTCCAGCAAATGACCTAAAAAAAATAAATAAATCACCCCGTTCACTACCAAATGGAAGCAAGTGCTTCAGCTCAATTATCTTCTTAGTTATAGCATTTGCTCCTCTCCCAGCTTCAGGCACCGGCATTGGTTTGGCCAACCAACCTGAGCAGCAGCACCTCGTCTTCCTTACCCCTGCCACGCACCGGGGTGCTCTCAACAGAATCACAGAAGCATTAAGGTTGGAAAAGACGTCTCAGATCCCCAAACCCACCCCACCGTGCCCCCTGTCCACGTCCCTCAGTGCCACATCCCCATGGCTCTTGGGACACCTCCAGGGACAGTGAGTCCCCCACCTCCCTGGGCAGCTGTGCCACTGCATCACCGCTCTGTGGGAGAAGAAATCGTTCCTAAAACCCCACCCGAAGTGAAGGGTTTGTTTACACCTGCCAGCTGCAAAGCACATAGAAGAAGGTCTCAGCCAAGCATGTCACTGCCTTCAGCATCCCTCAGCCAGGGGCGGCAGACCCTAACCCACATATCATGCTCAGACATCCATCTGCGAGCAGCTCCCAGCAGATGGGCAGCCTCCTGCGCTCCAAGAGAAAATGATAATCCTTCAGGAGGACAGCTGACAAGTACCAGGAACGATCTTCACAGGGTCACCATTTAGGTTATTGCTTCAGCAGCGGGTGCGAGGCTGCAGGCAGATCCCATTATGCAGCTCCCACCCTTCCCCTGCAAGGTGCACGAGCTGCTGGGACAGGCTCCCAAGGGCAGATTTTCCAACCTCCGTAAGTGAGGGTGGATGCCTCTAAGAAAAGAACATCTATTAGTTAAATGAGCTCCCAGACTCAATGTAGGAACCAGATAACACTCCATGGTCTCAGCATCCCGGAACAGATGAGCCACGGCTCCTCTTAGCCTCAAACACCCCACGTTCCTGTGAAATACAAGTCCTGCTTCATCAAGGAGGGGGGGAAAAAAAGCATTCTGAAACCAGGGCAATTCCAGCAGGGTCGGCTGTTCATAGGAGAAAACCAAGCGTGCAGGGGCTCTCCCTTGGAGGAGCAAATCCCTGCACGCCCTTGATGTGAGAAGCAGTGGCAGTTCAGGGGCCAGCGTGCACCTTACCTCCAAGCAAGGACAGAAGGCCAGGGCAGGCAGCCCAGGGACACCACAAGCCCTGCCTGGATAAATGTACCTGCTCCAGCGAGCTGCATCTGCTCCAAGGCTCTCAGAGCTGGCTGGGAAATGCAGGCAATGCATGTTGTATGTTGAAGCTCTCCCGCCCCCGAGCAGCCAAGCCTGGGGCTTAGGGCTGGACGGAAACATTTCCCCTGTATTCAGATAAAGCCCTAACCGAGTGCCTCCTGGAGAGCTGAGTACATCAGTCATAAATGCAGTGCGTTGCTTTTACTAAACGCCCGAGTCAGATCGGGGTAAACACAGGGCTTTTAAAGCTACTCCCTTTATGGCTCTTTTCTTTTTTTTTTTTAATAGAAAAGTCTCACGTGTCCCATTATTTCCATACATATCAAAGAAGGGTGGAGATTTAACCAGCCATTTCTAAAAGACATCTTTGTGCACAGAAGGGATGTATGCCAAAACGTGGGTGGTTATAAGCCCAAACACAAAGGGGAATACATCCACAGGCATTTTTCCCCTTGATCCATTAACGGGTCTGCATACCAGCCTGCCGGGCGGATGAGAAGGACCTTGTTCCAAAGGTAAATGTATTCTGAAAGATGACAACGGGCAGCAAATAACCCACATCCTTTCAGCACGTCTGAGGCTCAGGCTCCTCTAGCTTTTCCTTCCCATGCCAGGCAAGCCACCACCTGGCCACAGCATCTTGTCCTCCCAGTGCTGAGCACAGGGCCCCACGGAGGTCCCTTCCCATGTGTGAGAGGAGCACACATGTCTGTCCTCAGCTGGTCCCATTCCTCTCCACCTGAGCCCTTCGGTTCCACCCCAACCAATGGCTGTGGCCCGAGCCAGGGCTTCACTCAGGGCTTCCCAGACCAACAGTGAGATGTTCAATCCGAGCAGACAGAAGATGTTCAGATTCACTCTGTGCTGCTTTGATCTTGATATTTCAGCTTGCCGTCCAGTGGTGCAAGAAAACGGGACGCGCACAAGACCCAGCAGGAGCACTTACCCCAGGAAATGCCCAATCTTTCGTTCTGTTTGTGTTTTAATGAAAGATCAAACCAGCCAACAGGGATGGGGCACATTCATTTGTGACCCTGAGCTGCAAGGCAGGCGTCATGCATGGTGCAGATGCACAGCCCCGAGCATCCCACCCATGCAAGCAGGGCATCCCTTTTTATGTCACCATGCCTTCTGAGCACCAGGAGGAGTCCCATTTTAGCAATGGCCTTTCCTTGTAGAACCACAGCCGGTGTGCAGTGCGCTGTAGCAGCCACAAAGGCACTGCTATTCACTTGCACGTGGCTCCGTGTGCCTCTCCCATGGCTTATTTGGAAAGCCAGCACCTCCAGCATGCAGACCCTGCGACCACAAGGCAGCCCTGCCCTCCTGACAGCTTACAGACCGCCAGGGACAGCTCAGAGAGCAGCCAGGAGAGCTTTCCCACCTCAATGCCCACATGGAGCCAGATGAACCTCCTCCCTGCAGCTGGACCCTGCTCCCAGCAGGGCCGTGGCCACAGAGCTGTTGGCTGCAGGATGCCAATTCTCAGAAGATAAGTGCTGACACTCAGGGTGTGCTCCCCTGTGGAAACCTGCAGCATCTCACCAGAAACACTCGATGCCTCGCATCCCTACCTGTTAGTAGTGCAGGTTATGTGATTGCTGGGCAGAGGTGTGTGGGTGCAGCTGGTCTGGCACCTGCAGGCTCATTATTTTCACTGCTGTAAGGAGTCTTTTTGCACTGCAGCAAGGGACAGCACGGTCACCTTCCCAGCACAGTCACCCGGAGGGGACGGCCTTCAGCCCACTTCCATGTGCTCAGGACTACGCCTCTGGGCTCTGTCTGTGTTCCAAAAATCTTGCTCATTGCTTTGGCACAGAAATAAAGAAAGAAAATCCCAAACAAAAGTTCTCTGCGATTCCCAGACTCGTTTCCTTCCCACCCCAGAAGACATAAGGGGAGGATGACACAAAGACCATCTCTTCTGCTGAAATCCCCCTCTTGTCAGCACAGAGGTGCCACCTGAACTCATCTGCAGGAAGACACCAATATGGGCATAAGTTGGGATATACCCAGCAACCACTGGAAAGCAGCAATCATCCCATCAGGGGTAGAAGAGCAGCCTCATAAGGCAGCCTGAGCAGCTTCCCGGGGATGAAGCTGTCCCTCAGCCTGGAGAGCAGGGCTGGGCCCACCATGGGCTGTTGCTCACTTTGCCTTTAGCCAACCTCCTCAGGAGTGCAGTCCTTCACTTGCTTGGGTGGCAACTGCTCCCCGGGAGAAGCAAAGCTGGTATCTTTGCCCATTTGGTGCTTCAGACACCCATCAGCTGCAGCAACACTACATACCACGCATGGAGAGTGGAGCATCCTTCACACTGATAGCAATCACCTGCCTCGCACAGCTGGGCAGCCCCAAGCAGGAGCCAAGCCTCCAAGAGTCCCACAGGCCAACCCACATCCACTGAGATCCAAATCTTTTGCCTACAGGGTTTGGTTGGTTCACCAGGACACCAGAAGCTCAAGTCCAATGGAACAGCTTGTGGCTGCAGGAGAGGACAGGAGAGCCATGGGGTCCTTGGCAGAGGAGATGCAGGCCAAGGGAAGAGATGCAGGCCTGTCAGCTTAGCCGGCTGCAGAAACCGGGAGTTGGGCAACTCATCCTTTGATGAAAGCCAACGTACTCCAAGCCCAGAAGCTGGACTGAAGCAGCCAAGCAGCAACTCAAGCAAACAAAGCACCAGGAGGCAGGCTGGTCCGTGATCCCCAAGCCCTGTGGGTGCATGGCATGCCCAGGCAGAGGGCTGCCCCACAGCCGCTCCCGGGGAGATGGGGTGCTCTGCTGCCTGGCTGGTTTCTCAGCAGTTTCTCTAAGTGTCCAGTGCCAGCTCTGGGCAGAGGGAAAGGAGCTCTGCCCTTCCCCAGGCTCTGCAAAGAGGCATTGCCCGCAGCAGGACACCAACTCCAGCCCCGCATCCCAGCGGTGTGCCCGCTCTGCTCCATCCCAGCCCGTTGCTGCAGGGCCCTGAGCAGCACCCCATGGGTGAGCGGTGCCAGCAAGAGCACCGTGTCCCCGCAGCCACCCCAGGGCTGGCACCCAAATAACGGGAGCAACGGGAAGCACCGGCGCACCGCTTCCCACCTCCGGCATCGCCCCATCGCAGCTCCGTCCCGCACAGCCCTGCTCCACAGCCCTCCGCAGCCATTTCCTTACCATGTTCTCGGCCTCCTTTTTTTCCCCCCTCACTTCCAAAAGTGGCTTTTTTTCTCTTTTTCCTCCATGTGTGCGACGGGGCGTCTCCTCTCCCCTCCGACGTGAACCGCTGAAAGCACTTTGAGTCCCGGACTGTAATCCAAGCCCTCGCCGCCCCCAGCACAGCTCCAACTAATCTAACTCATGACACTACGGAGCAGGGGACCTCCAAGGTTTCTCTGACAGCCAACCCCAGTGCTCGGCAGTGGAGGGACATGGCGTGGGGTGCTGCCTCCCCCAGCCCCACAGAGACCTCGCTGGCCGATCCCTATGGCATCGCCGCTCCCCGCGCGTCCTTTGCCTGCTCAGCAGGGATGCTCCGTGGCACAGAGCTGCTATCGCCTGGGGAGATCCGAAGAGCTGCTGGAGGAAAGCAAGTCCACCGCAGACATCCCAGGGAGGTGTCCAGCTTCTCAGGGAGCTTTCCAGCCCAAGTTTCTCCCCCACGCACTCCTCTTGGCTTTGCTTCGCTCTGAGTTCAGGGAGGATTCTCCGCTCTGCAAGATGCCGAGGAAGCGCTGAGGGTTGGGCAAAAACACTGAGAAATAAGCAAAGAGCACCGAGAAAAGCTGTTTTCCTAACTTCTGGAAGGGAAATGAGAGAGGCAGTGACCGCTTCAGGCAGCGGCAACAAACTGCATTGGGATCAGGCGAGGAGCGCAGACCTCGCCCCCTCCCAAAGGAGGAAGTAATTTAACATGGCAAGTTTCTCCACCCCTCCATTAATTGTTTTAGATGGCCGAGGGCCAAAATACTGCCCCTGAGAGTGGGGAAGGTCACCGAGCAGGCAGGCAACAGCCTCCAGAAGCAACAACGGGAAAGGGCAGAGCCAGCAGGGAGGGGGAGCAGGTGCCGGCACCCCAGGCCTGCTGGCACCCAGGGCACAGCGGGAAGCAACCCGGAGGAGAAGCTCTGGGGATGGGATGTGGGCTGCGGGATTTGGGGTGCCGTGAGCCTTGCTAGGGATGGACCTCCAAGACTGGAGGCCAGGGTGCTGGCACCCTGCTGCTGGTGACGGTGACACAAAGCAGTGCATGCCAAGGGGAACTTAGAGACCTACAGCAAGAGGGACCACGTTCCCTGCAGGGACAGGCTCAGCAAGCTGGGCAGCAGCAGCTGCTGCCAAAGCCCTCTGATGCTGCAGCCAAGAGCAGCAAGGATGGATGACTGCAGGAGCTCAGCTTGCTTTCCTGAAACAGAGAGGCCCTCCTAGATGGGATGCAACGGCGGGGCAGAGCAGTTGCATCACTGCTTAGCACATCTTCTGAAGTCCTTACTGGCAGAGCCTTTCCCACGGCCATTGGCAGCTACTCGCACCCTCCTTGCTGCAGTTCCCCACTGCAGGTTCCCCATGGACTTCTTGCCCACGCCAGGTGAGGTCAGGCTGGATGAAGGAAAGCATCCCTGAGATGCAGAGGGGATCTCAACCACCCAGTCGTTACCATCCCCAGCATCCAAAGAGGAATCCATAATCCTGCCTCTGTGTGCAGAGGGCCCTTCCTTCCTTGTCAAATCCACAGCAGAAGGATAAGGAATCTTCCCGAGCAGAGCCTCTAAGTGCAGACTTCAGTGTCTGCAAAGCAGCTTTGCCCTTCATTTATTCCCCAGGGAACATCTCCCAGCTCTTGACCACAGCTCCAGCAGGTGCTGGAAGCATCCCCATGGGCTGTCCCCACACTGAGAAGTGCAGCAGAGAGTGATGTCTGTGCAGGACACGTGGCATCCAGCTGGCTGTGACAAGTGCTAGCAGAGATGCTGAGCTGTTCTACTAGCAGTTCCAGGAGAGCAGCTTTCAGCTCTTCTCACCCCTGGGAGCACAAAGTTGGCTTCTCCTGCAGCCCCAGTCGGCAGCAGGCTGAAGGCATTATCAAACCACCTAGCTGCAGCTCTTTGAGAGTCAGGCGGGGGGGATGCAGATCTGGGCACTGTGTAGGAGTCCGTAGCATCCCCATAAGCACAGACGAGGAGGGCACAACATAAGTGCACACACACACCCCCCTCAAATCCAGTTTCCATCACCTTTTCCACCTCTATGACCAGGTACAGAGCCACGTGCTACCCAGACCATCAGCCAACACTTGCTAACCCGGTGCTACTCATGCTATGCACACGATTTTTGAAGCGCAGCAGCTGTCTTAGCCACACATATGACGACAGAGAGCCCTGTGCAAGGTCCCAGGCCAACACCACATGAAATTCAATGGTTCTGTGTGCAGAAGCAGTGAGGGAAGGGGCTGTCTGACAGGAGAGCAGCTCAGCATCTTCCCCCATTCCAGCTTCCACTCGCCCATTGCAGCCGACGGCAGTGATGCGATTTCCTGTGCCACAGTGCAGTGCTGCAGGGATCATCGTGCTGCTGTTTACTCTTGGCTGGATCCTAATATAGATAATTTTTTCTTAACTGCAAAGCGGCCTCTCCCTCGTCTGCCGCACTGGAGATCTGTTTCTTCCACCAGCACATGGCAGCCAGCTGCAGCCTGCACTCCAGTGGGTGTTGAACAGCCCCTCGAGTGTGGTGCACAACAATGCCACGCTTGTTCCCCAACACAGGCTCATACTGTCTCCTCTCAGAGCAGCTCCTCACTCTTACACGAGCCCTGTGGTTTCCTCGGGTTGAACATTAATTGCTGATGCTGGCGCAGAAGTCTGCTGTCGGCCAGGAAGGGGTGAGGAAGTGGCCAGGAGCCCCTGGCACCAAGCAGCCTGCCCAAAGCGTTGGCTGGGCCAACCACACGGATCCAGGTGCTTTGCACCGACCCACAGGCAGTTTTACACTGGGGGAACCACTCTGGCACCCTGTAGTGGGGTTCTGCTTGATGCTTCTGCTTTTCTGGACCCGGGTTCTGGAGCTGCAGCACTATCAAAGTGCCTGCTGAGGCCTCAGGCAGACAGGAAGAGAACACAGGCAGGCACTTTGCTTTGAGCCCCTGCTATTAGAGGTCTATTTCTGAGTTGTGCAAAGCAGGGAGAGCTCAGTACTGCTACCAACAGGACTCAGCTGTTCTAGAGGAGACACAGATGTTTTGGATGCCAGATAAGGACATCTTCTGACCTAGGGGAAGTTGCGCAATGCAAGCTAGACAGTCTCCCTGCAGCAGCCAGCAGCTCGCAGCAAAACACCCCATGCACTCCACGTTAACTCAGCATGAACAGCAGCGTCATACTCAGCACAGGGAGTTTCCCCATGTCTACGGGCACTTCTAGGGGCAAGGAGAGCCCAGGAGCAGGTGGTGGCAGACCAGATGACTCCAAACCCACTTCCACGCATCTGCTGCACCAGGGCTCTCCGCCACCTCCCACATCCACACACGTGGCTGTGCAGATGTCCCATGGATTAAGCTGTGCTCTCAAAGCACAGTTATGATTCCAGCAAGCCACCCACTGTGAACCCCATCAGCTTGTAGGGACATGGGTAGCCACCAAGAGGCAGCATCAGATCCTGCTTAGCGCAAGCAGGAGCCTTAAGACCAGTGATGGATGTTTCATTTGACTAAACCTATTTCAAGTAAACAAGTGCTGCAAGCAGCCCTCAGCACCAACACTGCAGGACCGAGCTATTCCTCTCCCCATTAGGAACATAAGAGGGAGTGAAACGCGGCTTAATAATATTCAAACCTTTATTTCAGATCACAAGCAAAGCAGGCCTTGGCTCCACAAGAGTACCTCTTGGTTTAACTAATTAATTTGATAATCCTCTATTTGGATCCCTCAAGAGACGTTCAGCCTTGAAAGCAAGTAATTACCTCTAAGTGGCAACCTCTTTGTGAGGCCCAGCCTGATCAGGAAAAAAGTGTCTTAAGCCAGAAATATAATCACGGTGTGATTTCCCAGAAGGGCTGGATAAGAGAGACGTAACAACAGCTGGTCACACTCACAACCTCAAGACACAAGAGCCACTCAATTACCAGGTCTCCAGTTTACGCTTCAAGAAGCCATTCAGTGCCACACGCAAACCTGGCATGCGGGCAACCAGCAGGAAGCTTTACAGGAGATGATTTATGTTTCTTGGCTGCTTCAGAACCCATCGCCATCTCTGCTTAGATAAGGGCAGCCTGAAAGCGACCCATCTCTCTCCAGATCTCACAAGTTTAGTAGCATGGAACAGTCATCTGTTTACCTACCCGTGCTAACGAGCCCTGCTGGCAGTGGTGCTGTGTGATATTCAATCCCAGCAGTGCATGTTTACTGTGCTCTCAGACTGCTCAGCTCAAAGCTAGACATGCCCATGGGCACCTCCGCCCTTCCTGGCAGGGCTCTGTCCCCCAGACATGGAGCATGGGGGCTCTCAGCTTCTTCCAACAGGGTCCTTGCTCATGGCTGCCAGGGCCCGCTCCTCCTTCCAGGTTTGTGTGACAAAGCACAGGTTGGAAGGATGGATGCCCTCCACCCCATGCTTCTGAACCACCAGCTCTTGTGCCACTGCCCTGTGCCCAGCTCACACGAGCACCTTCAACATCAGCAGCAGACAGAGCCCTCACCAAGACACCCAGTAGGTGCTGA
>PPHD01009770.1:0-20294 GCA_002909625.1 Bambusicola thoracicus | reverse complement strand
CTATACTGATAAGGAACCAGCTTTGGCTCTTCCAAATCATGAATATCTTATATCCCATATTTATATTTTAACAAAAGATAGGTGACAAAGAAAGGAAAATATTAGAGTCCCATGAGTTCCATCGAGTAAGAAAGCAGCCTAATTACTTTCTCTTAAGTCTCTGGGATAAAGGAAAATAATCAGAAATAACAGATCTATCTATCACAATCAGAGGTCTTGGCTAAGCTAGGACAAGGATCTGGAGCAGAAATGGGA
Organism: Bambusicola thoracicus; assembly: GCA_002909625.1. Classification (NCBI taxonomy): domain Eukaryota; kingdom Metazoa; phylum Chordata; class Aves; order Galliformes; family Phasianidae; genus Bambusicola; species Bambusicola thoracicus. Next base: position 20,039 of record PPHD01009770.1, on the reverse strand, counting down.
ATGATGAATTCAGGCTGGGGACTTGGTTGGGGCAGTGAATAACCCATATTTTGTCATGTTTCTTCATGCCCCAAACCACTGTAATTTGTCATTCCATACACGCTCAACTTGTAAGTGTGACACTTAAGGCCCTATATAAAATATACACATCCAGTAGCACTGTACCTTCTGTGCAAGACACAGGAAAAAAATATAGCAAAACAGCGTATGCATAAGTGGAATTGCTTATTTTTTTAAATCTAATGCAATAAATATCTTTTTGTGGGCAAAATGAATGAGTAGATGCCTTCAGAATGAACAAACAGAAATGAGGTGTGGAAGACAGGTGACAGAAGGCCTTGCAGGAGGAAGGAGACACTGACTTAAATTGGTGCAGTGGCTGTCTAAGAAATGTAACTGCTAAATGACTACAGTAAGTTTTAGAAGAAAAAAATGAACATGAATATCATTATGTAAATACAAATTACAGAATGCAATTTTATGTAGAATATTTGCTGAAGAAAGGGAGGCTGGGTGAGGGGGGGAAGTATATGTGTCCTGGGGAGATGACAATATAAAAAATAAAGGCAATATAAAAAATAAAGAAAATATAAAAAATAAGGACTGAAGGCCTAACCTAGTTATTTTACAGACTACTAAGTCCGAACAGCATCCTAGATTCTAGACAAGACTACAAAATGATTTCTATGCAATACTCTTGATTTCCATTCATATGGTTTTAATACTGCCCTGCACAGTACTGCAACATCTTAGCAATACCTTCCACAAGCTAGAAGCCAAAGGGTGGCTGGGCACTTGAAAGTCAAGGGCCAGAAAATCCATGAATAGAGTACATTAATCCTTTCCTACATACTAAACATATCGCATTTGATAGCATTCAATAAATGACATATTCCCTATAATCATAGAACCATAAAATATCCCAAGGAAGGGAACCATAACCATCAGAGGCTTTAACACAATGAAAAACACAGCACTGATAGCAGAGTAGCAAGGTCCCAACCTGCAAAGATTTGCTCAAATGCAACAGCTGTAGGCACAGAAATAAAGGAAATAAGCTGCTTACAATCAAAAGGCCACAGGCACACAGCGATCTCCAGCAAGATACCCTTGCTTCCACTACCAGCCCTTAAATGACCTCCAGGATTGAATGCACTGCAGGCACCTGAGCTCACTTGGGCTGGCCCTGCCTTCCCACCATGTACGCTCAACCACTGTTTTAAGCCTTGACTTAGCATTTCCACTATAGATTCCAACTTCTTTTGTATTCAAAAATACTACTTCCCAGAAACTTAAGACATCTATTTTCTTTTTCAAATAAAACTAATAATCATGCATCGCTTTACTAGATTATGATTTCATCTAAAAGAAACGTACTGAACTGTAGATCTGTAATACAGAGAAAAAAGAATGCAACACAGACTTTGGAAATAACATCCCTCAAGCCAGAGTTTTATAATTTTCAGAGATACTGTAACAATCAGAAAGATCAACACAACGGAAAGGTGATACAAAAGGTGTAACACTAGATGGACTAACGCAATGGAAAGGTGTTACAAGGATAAACAAACGAACTGCTCACCCATCTCTGAAGATCTAGGATCACAAAGGAAAACTCCACAAAGAAGAAATATCCAGAAAAAGAACCTGTCACAGTGGCAGTCAGCCCTTAAATGAGGTCTAAGAGAGGTGCAGCCAGGCTCCACCCCTTCCGGTCACACAGCTGAATTGCCTTCACCTGTGCTTCCAGAGCCGACCCGGTCCTTTCCACAGGTGCTCAATCAGTGGTTAAGGCTGTGACTCAACAGTTACTATACAGATACATAAGTCAGTACTTAGACCTAGTCCAAATATAAATGATAACTGCGTAAGTAAAACAATAAAGCGTTGCTCTATAATTTTGCTTTTTTAAATATTGTCAAAATTCCTTAGAGTGTAATACTTCACAGAGCATACTATTGCATAAGGCTTACATAATACAAAAACCAAGACAGGAACATGAATGAGGATATTAAAAACCAGCAGTCCCGTGTCTCAGTGACGCTGCAAACAAACTGCTGCATACAAGAGTTCTGCAGGAAGGAACTGGCTAGGAGAAGAATATCTCAACAGGATATCTTACCAAGAACATACGGGAAATCTTTCTGCATGCAGCTGGTAGAAGCATTTGAAGTATAGGACTTATAATATACACTTTGAATTACCCAGTGGAAAAGGGAATACAGCAGTGTAGAAAATGCTCAACAAGTTCTGAAATGCTTTGTTGTTTGATATGGAAGTGGTGGGAGGAAAATTCTTAGATTTTGTTTCAACCAATGCGGGGAAACTGAAAGTTCTGAAAGCCGTTTTGGCATAACCATGGCACTTATTACTCTTGGAAAAACAGAGTAAAAACCTGTAAAATAAAGAGCAATATGTCCTAGTAAGCAGGTTTCATTACACTCAGTTGAGCTGAATCAATCTCATCATAGGATACTGAATGGTTGATGACAAAGCTGTCAATGCTCCCAGTTACCAGTGTTTCCTTGTGAGAAAACATGAAGACCTATATGAGAATAGAAATTGAATAAATTTGACTAGTCCTTTTTCAAGGAGAGAAAACAAGGATTTAGACCAATCATTTATTTTTGATTAAAAAAACCTAAAAAGATATTGCAACTCTCTATTTAATCATCTAGAAATAAAGACTTGAATGAGTAATAGCTACCACGGTTTGCCCAGAGAAAAGCTTACCAAGTACGTCTTATTTCCTTCTTCCTCAGTTCTTGGTATGTACAGAATTATTTTTTGAGCAGACCTTGTATGGCTAGATTTTTGACACTCATATAACTTTCTCATAGGTAGGAAAAAAACTAGATGATTTCTTAAAAGCAGTTACCAGAGATTCACTGCTGCTATGGAAATATCTATCAGATGACTTTCTGCAAGGGTCTGTTGTGAGTCTGTTTCTAGAAAATAGAAAATGAGGTAAGGGACTCTTAATACACTGCAGGATGGGATTTGACATCACAGGAACACTAAGTGTGATGCTCTCGACTCGTAAGGATGAGTACAAGGCACTATACGTTGGCAGAAGCAGTCAGCTGCACAATGCATGAAGGCTGCTCCAAAAGTAATGCCTCCTATCTTATTGTGTTAGCCCATGACATCAGAGGTAGATGTTGGTGGTATGGCAGTACAGGTTGATCCTTCCCACCAATATTCTGCTACATTTTGTTGCCATGCAACAGATGGTAACAGAGGAGCAATCTGACAAAGTGGTGTCTGACACGGAAGGTGTCTCACTGAACTCCTCCATGAGTAAAAATAGCACGCACTGACATTCATCAACACTTGCTGAACATTTCTGCAGAACAAATAGAGGATGTGAACTCAGTGAGGCAGTGGGTGGCAACAGCGGCAGTGGGTGATCTCAACTGGTGTAGATCTTTATGAACATGGCATACAGGCTCTTGTTCATTGCTGTCAAAAATGCGTAGCTAATGGTAGTGACACTGTTGAAAAATACAGTTTTGTAGCTGAGAATTTGCAGTATCAAATGGCATTATTGTGTTCTTCGTTGTAGTTTCCACAGAAATAAATGTGATGCGCTACTTTCAGAGCAACCTACATATATGCAGCACATGCCAGTAACAGGAAATCACTTTAAAGCTGTGAATCGTTCTGCTAGATTTGAAAGATTTTTAAGTTGTCTTTTATAACAAATTCAGTTCATTGCTTCAGTGCTTTCTTGCTGTTCATCTCCTGCTCTCTGGCAGTTTTCAATTAACTTTGGTAGCGTTATTTATCTTCAGCCCTGTTAGCTGTTGAGAGTCAAGAAATTAGATCTATTCCCATCACCGCTACACAAAGAGAAAGGAAAAAGAAAAATGTTTGAAAGCTCAAAATACTATAGGGCAAGGGTTTATTTGAGACAACTAACTAGAATTCAAACATAAAATTATCTAACAGATATCTAAACCATGAGATCAACACTTCATTTTCTATTGCCAACAGACATCTAGTTCTCTGTCTCTAGAATTTTGTCACACAAACAAACCCTAAGTCTCAATTCAGATGAAAAATCATTAGTCCTTTCTCTTAGCAGTACAGACAAGCAAAGTAAGTTATGGTTATGGTCAGCATATGCTGTCCCTGAGCAAGCCACATTCCAAAGTCATCCTGCTGTTCTTCATGCCTGTCTCTGAACTCTGCAACTGAATTGAACATTGTTATCAGAGTTCTCTCTGTGTAGCGGCCTAGCTACATTAATTCCTTGCCCAAATTTTGTTACACTATTCTCCTTCTTAATTTCCATACACACCAAACATTTGAAAGGGAATTTTAGAGGGGGTTGAGTAGTATGCCTTAAGAAAAGTCTGCTTTTTAATGATTAAACACAAAGTACCTAATAGTAACAAAACAGCTTATTTTCCCTTAAAAATAGGAAGAAGAAGATATTGTCAAGACTGTTTGAAGAGGTGAAATATAAGTAAATTAATTGCTAGAATGGTAGATGAGGCACTGAGGGACGTGGTCAGTGAGCATGGCAGGAATAGCATGGGGTTGGACTTGGACTTGGTGATCTTAGAGGTCTTTTCCAACCTTAATGATTCTTTGATTCTGTTGCTCTATAAGAAGAAGAAAAAATAAAAGAGCTCTGCATGAAAAAAAAAAAAAAAAAATTCTAAATCCTGGGCAAACCCAGGAAAACCCGGACAAGTGGCAGGCCTGCAGCCTGTTGACATTGACAGTCCAGGACATTATGATGACATTTTTTGAAAAGTCAGATTATCTTAAGTACTGGATGCTCTTGGCATGCAATATGTCAGGATTTTTGTCCTCAAGATCCTATATAAACATATGGTTATAAAGGATGTTGTTCTCAAAGGCAGAAAGCTCCTGACTCCAGGGACCTTATCTATTGGCAGAACTCCAGGTTCAAAATTGGCTGGCATAAATACAGTAAGACTAGGTCCATGGAGTAGAGCTGACCACTTTTATTTGCTGGCAGTGATTTCTGATGAGTTCATGATACATTTCCAACATTTAGTCTGAAAAAATATTACAGCACATCACTTGGGAGGGAAGGGGGGAAGCAGGAAACAAGGAGACCAGAATAATTAATGCATACAACACCACTGTTTTATGAAAACCAGAACAGTAGGTAAAATGGGGAAAGCAAATACAAGCAAGTTTATAAGTTTAGTATGGGATTGCTCTGTTGAATTTGTCACGTTTATTTAAACTGCATTATTGCTTTTTGAAATTTCTTTTCGTTATAAGCCCTTTCTCCTATCCTTTTTCCTAATAAATTAAGGTTTAACAGAAATGGAAATTGTAATGTAACAACTACATAATGTAAAATCTTCATATAGAAGCTATATTTATCAAGCAAAAGCATAACGGAGCCATGAAAGATGAACGCAATCCGCAAAACACATTCTTTAAAATAGTTCTCTATTATCTCTCTCCACTTTAAGGTATATTAGTGCTAGGTTCTCGAGACATGTTGCAACCACAGGAAACTTACTTAATTCAAGCTTCAGTTCACTGATGACAATTGAACATAAACATGTTTGACCTTCCTTACCTGATGCTGAGACAATTTACATAGCATTTAACTCACAACTAGAAGGCCTATCATTCAGCCAACAGAATGCATTTTACTACTTAGGCAGAATGCCAAGCTTTAACAAAATGGGGAAGAACATTAAAAAGATATTCAATACTGTATAAATCTATTGCTTTATATAAGTGAAGGTAAGTTTGAAGAAAACAGAAATGAAAAGAGTTAACAATAGGATTAAAATTGCCTGGGTGTCCCCCACTGATCAGTAAGTTTTTAGATCATGGCTTCTCTGCTGACATCTACGCTTATCTTTAGACTTTCCTAGTATACACGTAAATAGCTCTTATTGACAACCAAAGAAAATCCACACAAACTTACATACCCACAAGCACACTAAGATGCTTCAAAACAACACCCAAATAAAAGAAAGACAATCCTTTTCTCCTCTTTCTCCTTCCCTCATCCAACTTCATTCTCATATTACCACTGCTTCTTTCCCTCTCTAATATGATCTATCCTAACAAAATATGGAAGAACATGTATTCAAACATCTCCAAAGAAGAAATCCCATTAATGTTCACACAAACAGTAAAAAAGGAATGTTCTCATCCTGTTAAAGATCTGATCACATTCCTTTGCCAGGAAAATTAGAAGGAAAAGCCATCATGAACGAGAATCGTGATAAAGTTTTTGAGGCAGTATTTTCCCTCCTCTCTTCAATTCTTTACTTTCTCTACAAGTCTCTCAGATTAAATGATGATGCTATTCCATTCCCATATGTCCCTAAGCAGTCCATAACAAATCAAAATACTGCATTTCTGAAAAAAAAAAAAAAAAAGGAAGACTAAATACATAAACAAGAAAAACAAGACTGCCTGATGTTTCCTTATTACTTTTCTCCCAAAGATGGTGTACCACTTTAAAGAATTTTTCTGTTAGCTGGGGATGTTAAAACATTTGGATTTGTTACATAGCCATCTTGATTGCGTTATTCTTTGGACTTTTCTAAAAGGTAGAATTCTTTGTGTCTCTCCTGAACAAAAAGCTACTCAGGAATGAAACGAAAACAACTACAGATGCTTTGAAAAAGACAACATCCACGCTACCTCAGTACATTCTGAATAGAAAAATACCCACGACATCAAAATAAGACATTTTTTTAGCAGATTTTCCATTATCTCAAAGTTAATTAGACAGCAATAGTAATATTGTATGTGTCTTCATAATATTAATTCTGACTACAAGTCACATGAATTTTGTGCTGGTGGCGAATAAAGCTAGGCCTAAAAAAGGAGATAAGCAATTTAGTTTTAAAACATTCAACTTCCTGAAATTGTAATTAGAACAGCTTCTGGCTAGCTGTATTGTTCGAAGTTTATAACATTATCAACTTAGTGAAACTACTTCAGATATAATCCAGTTTAACAAAAAAAGCCAGCTCAGAAAGTAGAAATTAAATTTTCAAGTCAATTAAAAATGGGAGGAAGATAAGTAAAAATGATAATTGTCAAAACAATCACCACAGACTACCTGCGGGACAAAACAAAGTATGAATGGGAAACAAGCAGGACAGTATAAAACATACCTACTTCAAGGTGGATCATTTATGGTCCTTGATTGTTTCCCAAATACAGAAATTTACTAAAAGTAATCCTTCTACAGAGGAACTACTATTAGTCAGAAAATGAATGAAGTGACCTTACAGTAAAATAATTTCAATGAAGAGGCTTCAACGAATACTCTTCTAGCTGAACCATACACTGTTAACTTTCCTTCCACAGCAGCGAGGTCCCATATAAGAAAAAGCAATGTGCACCACCTACTACTATAATTCTAATGAAAAACAAAAATGTGTTGGCATGTGTCACAGAGTCCCCTCTTATCCCAGAGTGCTTTACCATTTTGTCCAATTTCATTTTCCACGTAAATATTCATATTACAGATGCATTAATGCTTGGGTTGATATAAAACAGTGTTCAATGTGGAGCTCACTTAACTCTTACTGGAAATATTCCCATAAGTCACAGAGAAACAGAAAAGCTTTACTATTCACTGTGGTACAGAGAACTTTTTTCCAGTCAAATTTCAGAGACAACAGTATCAATAAAATGAAAGCTTGTTTTAATAAAATGCATTTTTTACTTCAAAAGAATTGCCAGACTGCCTCCTGAAAAAACTATGTTCCTTAGAGGCAGAGCTCTTCAAATGGCAGACTATACTGATATTCTCAACCAAAACAAATCTCTAGTGGATGCAATCCAAGCCCTGAAATACATAGAAATACTAAGTTGTTAATAAATGTCTTGTAAGGAAAGTCTACAGGAGGTTAGACGGACAAAAGGATATCCTTCTGGATGGAGCAGGGGGAGAAAGAGCAAATAATTTTCAGTCCATTTAACGCACACTTTAAGCATCCCCGTGCAGGGTCATGCAAATGCCAGACTGAGGAGAATGAACAGAGTGGAAACCTGGAGCCCACATCAGGTCTGATTAGCCAGCATATACCCTGGTGCAATTCTACACCTGCATCACTTAACAACGTTTGCAAGGGTCTGCCTATGTTCAACTGTTGAACAGAAATGTTTTATTTGCTTTTAATCTGGCTTCACTTGAGCATGTTTCCACATAACTTTTTTAATAAGACATTTCTTTTGGAAAAGTATGACAAGCCCATAGAATTGGAAGTGTGTCTTTTGCTAACCGGCAGTAAGAAGGAAAGATCTGTTGTGCAACAATTCAGAAGAGAACAGACAGGAACATATGGGAGTTCATCAGAGACAGCAATAGTTCAACAACAGCACCTAAATGCATGTTTGTTTCCTGTATACTTTTACCACTAATAAAGGTTTGGTCCATATTCAGAGATTAGTTTCAACATGATTAATTTTAAATATCCTTTTTAAAAGTTGCGATTTTCCATCTAACTGGAAAATTTCAATATTGAAAAATTACACTACTTCTGAATAAAATAGTTGTCTGCTTCCGTCCTTCGTTTTAGATAGAGAAATAAAGTGCACCATAACAATGTTCATTACTCAAACTACATAAAGCTTATTTCAACACGAATGGATTCATGCTCATATTGTACATAGTTGTTGTTCATCTCTGAATATATGGCAGTGACTCAGCATTTTGGGCTACAAATATACCCATAATCCAATAAAAGTGTACATTTGTTGTTATCCTTTAAAGATACAAACTCTGCAAAGCCAGTATTAAATGCCATAAACTCAGAAGAACTTCAGTTCCAATCCAGATCTGTGCTTTTTCCATAGAAATTTGAACAAAATCTTACCCTTTTCACAAAGAAATTGATTTCTTTGCAAAGCAGGAGTCAATCCAAAGTCTTCTACATAGCTAACGTAAGCAGCTTTCCAGATCCATTTCTGCAGAATCTCCTGCACATTCTATTGAGATGAAAATCTCACTATCATAATTAGCTAGGTTACTACCCAAAAAAATCCACAGATCATAAAACTTCTGAATGGGCATGCAATGTAAATTAACTGAGGTACAGAGAACATCTCTAGTTTCTCACTTGCTTTCTAATTTCAGTCTCTGTCTAGTTTGTTTTCTTCATAGCATTGTATAAGATTTTGTGAAGACACATGCCCTAGTAAGAACAGAAGTATCTTCCGTTCTGTGGTTGAAAGCAGGAAATGATGTTATGGCTAATACGCCTCCAATACCTCCAAATGCAAAACCTTCTGTCAACACATATAAAGAGAGCAGAAAGACAGCAGAAATAACAAGAAGAGATATATGAGTGCCTGATATTAAAAAAGGATGCTGAAATTCTCTAAACGGCTCGCAAACACAAAATATTAAGATAAAAAATGTAGTGAATATCTGGAAAGAGGAGAAAAGACACCCTTCTTAAGATGAAATGAAATATGCTACTGAAGCATGTTTAGAGTCTGCTAGATAACCATATGTAGATCACTTGAAATAACAAAGGATTTTGTGGAGTTGGGAATGAAAATTCAGAGAGAAAGCTACCCCTAATATTAGTGATATCCTTAGAAGCAATTACAGAATTTAAATTTCCCTGGCTCAGAACCACTCTCCAAACCCTTGCAGATGTGACATTTACTGTTTGACATCCTTACAAGAGCAAGTAGCATAAACCCACATTGCAGGCTAAAACTAGCATTACCTGCCAGTTGAAATAGTCTCATTTACCAACAGCCCCATGTCCAAGGGCACAAAGAAATACGCTATATTACTACCAGAATAATATCTCCCACCACACTGAAACTCACCTAAGACATTGTTTCTTTATCTCATCAATTCAAGAACCAAAGATTCATGTGTTCAATCACCATCTGTCTCTGAGCCCTTTCCTCATTTTTCTATCAAATGAATTACTCAATATAAACGACTGGAAGTGATCTGCCGCCAAGTAAGTGAAGTGTTTGACAACACTGACACCAAGTGACAGAACTCAGAAAAATATAAAACAACTTTTATAGGGCAACAATTATAGGGCATTTCATCAGTCTGATCTGAGATAGACAAAGGTTTTTTTTTGTTCCACCAAGAACACAAACATGAAGACCTAACGTGAGAGTTGAAAATTTTCACAGATATCATGCATAACTTACAGAAAGCTTGTCCAAGATTAAATGCATTTAATCATGTAAATACATTTAATCATGTACATAAATACATGTTAGGAGTTTAATTTAACCTCAGTCACACAAGCATGAGTGAAATACTGCATACGCTTTAAAGTTTTACACAATTTAGTCTTGTGACTTCATTACTGAAGAACAAAAACATATTGATGGTTTGCATGCACAGCAAGTATTTGGTTCCATTAACTTTTGTGGATTTCTGTTCACTTTCAAGTAAAAACAGTACTACCATACTCTTTAATTTAAAACTTTGGTGTTAATGCAATGCTCAATAGTCTCTAAGTCTTGCTTGCTTGACCTTTCTGTATGATAAATACATCTGTTCAGAAATAAAATACCATGCCTTCCAACACCATATGTATTATACAGAATTGACTCACACAGTCACATTACATGAAGCACAAAACCCTATTGATTGAACAACAGCTCTATCAGTTCTTCTTTTCCCATTTACCATTTATATGCCCAGCATTCCGTATCGTACCACCTGGTTTCCACATGCTTACCTGCTGACGCTTGTATGCCAAATAATCCAGGTTTTCCAGATCCTTTTGAAACTTCTGGTAGGTATTTTGTAGATCAGATTTACTGGATACGTTTCTTAATGTTTCAAAAGTTCTTTGAAACTGTGACGGTAAAGAAAGAAATACTGTCACTCTCACTGCTTGTGGTTTGGCTTTTGTCTTTTTCTTGCACGAGCATTTTAGTCTACTAAATACTAACGCTGTAGAGCTGTATTTTCTTCAAGTATACCATATTCTAGACATGAACACAATCCTATAATTTTGAAATCAATTCTACAATTCAAAATAGAGTAGATATTAGCCACTTTAGGTAAACTAAATCCACTGTTTCATTTCATAGACAAGGTTTACATAAAATATTAGTGAGAAACCAGACCTGATCCCTAAAGATTAGTTATTTTCCTATATCATGGTATGTAATAGAATTTATTCACATGATTTTCTTTCTTTCTTTTTCTTCTCCAACTAACAAAAGCATATGCAACTTCATACCGGTTCACATCAGAAATCATAATTCTAACAAGCACATCAGTAGGGTACTCTTTATCAATTTAATTTACTTATCATAATCTGCAAGGCTGAAATCTGACCTTGGGCAAAGTGCTAAGATGCTGTAGGAAAGCTGCCACAAGATTAGTTATACTTGGTTTCAAATCTCACTTTTAAATATAGTATTTCTTTTAACTACACATTATTAAAAGCAGTACTGGTATTTTTCAAATAGATGAACAATACTAATTCAGCTATAGGAAATAGCAATAGAAAGGCTAATATTTGTGTGAAAGGAGAATCGGAGATGTCATAGCACAGAGACATCTGAAGGACCTGACAGATGGTGCCTCTCAACCTCCTGATCATCACAACAGATTCTGAGCCTAATATCTGGCCTGACTGCTGAATGGACTTTACAGACACAGCACACAGTTAGTGCTTGTGAGCAGAGATGGTCACAGCAAGAGTGCCCATACTGCTTGTTTTTATTTTTAATGGAATCATCTACCTCTCCTTAAGGATCTGATATGAATGTTTGCTATACCACTGAAAAGAAATTACAGAGCTATGTTATACACGATTTCCTCACTTCACAAAATAGTAGCAAAACAGATATACTTGAATAGAGAAGAATACAACATAGAGAAACAAAATCATTTAAAAATTCAATGTTATAAGATTTATAAAATCTTTTTCTCTAGGGCATATGCTTCGGAATATGTTTTTATTTTCCCATGTATCATATTTTTGTGATATGGATCCTGAGTCCTAAGTGAGATCAGTATTTAACAGACCCATAATCAAAATATGGACTGATATATTGAATAATAGAATAAACACCAAACATCCTCAACTACATTTCTTTCAGTAAGTGGAAAAAAACAGAAACAGGTGAAATGTCTTAGTTCCTACCTGGTTCTGTCTTTGACACATATAAGTGATTTGTCAAGCAGTCCAGGAGCTAATACATGACGCTCCGGAAAAATCAAATACATTTTATACCTCTTCAGTTGGTTATGAAATAATGCATAGCTGAGGAAGTCACCCTCCCACTGCTCTGTTAGTATTACCAAGATCTAGAACATGAGACTGAAGTCATTCAGTTCAGCAGTTAGAGAATTTAGGCTGTACATATTTAACAAAGGTTGAACATCTGACTTGGCTGGAGCTTCGTTGCTACCTTCAGGAAATCACTTCTCCTCTTGCTTTTGCTATTTCTCCATTTAAAAATATTCTTCAACACGTAAGCATGTAACAGCTGTAAAGCTGTAAGTAGTTTACAAATATTCTGTTATTACAGTAATTAGTCACAGAACTGAGTCTTTAAACACTTTTCTACACTGGTATAGACAGAAATAGCTATTTATTTTCTACATCTGTCCAAAAGACTTGGTTTATTACAGCTACAAGCCCTGTTTATAACTACCTACTATAAATTTGAGTGTGGCACTACTGTCCAGGAAATGAGGAAGACAACAAAAAGAAACTGACTGATTTGCAGTCACTTCTGGCAAACCAAGCATCTCAATAATAACTACAGCACACAGTTCTCTATACCTTATCTAACACTATTGTCACTGAATTGGAAAAAAGAATCGCAAAAAAAGAAAAAAATAAAAAAACTGCAATCACTTTCAATCCTTCTTTGAATGCTGAAAGCAGCTTTAGCAGATAGTGCTGCCCTGGATGTAGACTGCTCCACAGTGTGACTTGTTCTGTGGACATATAATGAAGCTTCAGTTGTGAGTGCTGCTCAACAGCCACTGCTGGGACAACAAACAGCTGCAGCACATTTCTACTGGCAATTTGCAACTGACAGACACATCCTAGAATCTCCAGGCAAGTCACTACTTCTCATTTTCCACGTGCTACAGTCTTTATTTCAGCATTACTGCTTTCAAAACTGAGAAGCAAGATAACGCGTTGTTTCCATCCATTCATAACTTATTTTACTATACCTCATTCAACACCACTGGAGGTTAACTAGACTTGGCAGTAGCAGTTAGGTTGGCTACCAAAAAATAACATAAACCTTTCACACCCAAAGTATGCTGCACCGAATTCTCTAACAACATGCTAAGACAAAACTGACAGACTTCCTACTTCTCTGTTCAACATCATTATCTTGAATGATTCTTTTTTGCCCCAGATTTAATCACTGCTTCAGAGATGCTCTGAAAGCCTTGAAGTTAGAATGCTTTCTTCCACTGATTCATACACCAAAAGCTCATCCTGTAAACTAGAAGCAATTTAATTACATCAAGTCAAACGTGTAACTGTAAGGATAACACGGGAAGTTCCACCTGAACATGGGAAAAAACTTCTTTACTTTGAGAGTGACAGAACACGTGAGCAAGCTGCCCAGAGTGCTTGTGGAATCTTCTTCTCTAGAGATAATCAAAACCCACCAGAACTATAGTATAGGGAACCTGCCCTAGCAGGGAGCTGGATGGAAAGATCTCCAGAGGTTCCTTCCAACCCCTATGATTCTGTGGTCCTGTGAGATCAGGCAATGATTTCAGACAGAAGATGCTGACGCATAAACAGAGTAGTTGCTTAATGTTTCAGTGGGAAATCACAGTAAAATTTTTACACTTAATATCTAATATATTTGATCCTCAAATTAATTTCTCAAATTCATGAAAAACTTCAAAGTCTCTGCATGTTGTAGCTTAGCTCTACAGTTTTTCTGTAAAAGGTTAATTTCATTTTCTAGTATCGCTACCTTCTTTAGCTTTAGCAAGCAAACCAATTTATAATATGGGTATTTGCAGAAGGGGCAATGGTATAAAAGCATCTGTTTCCTGATTTTTAAGATGTAGTTTTATAATTACTTATTATGCGATAGTGATTCCTTGCAACTGCACTTATCATCCTTTCTGGAATCCCAGACTTCTGCGCTAGACAACTTTCAGCTTGTTCGTCTTGGTCTGAGGTTTTGGTTCAAGTCAATATCTAAGTTGGATTTGAAACATCCTGGTTTAGGACTTGATATGGACCAGACTCTTGAAAAGTACACAGATACTTTAGGTGGACAAAATTCACTCCAATTTTAACAGAAATGCCTCGATAAGCCTGGGAATGTCAGTGTGGACCATAAAGGCCAGACAACAAAAATATGACATCACAAATATTTAAAGTACTTTGTTGCATACAATTGATGATGTGGGAGGAAACATCATTAAATATGGAGTACTAAGTTTTATTCCTGGCAATAACCATACAATCTCCATATGAACAGAAAGAGGTGTGGGAGGCAGCAAACACTGCTTCTTTAGTTTATGAATTATGCTATTTGACAAATCACACACCTGCAACATTACTTGCATGGAAATCTAGCTAATTCACGAAGATGATACAAGCAAAGTTTTATTTAAGACAAGGGCAGTGAAGTACCATAACCTGTTGTCACAGAGAGGTGGCAGATGTTGCAACACTGGAGATATTCAAGGTCAGGCTCCCCTTCTCAATGCAGGCGAGTTGGACTTCGAGAGTCCCTTCCAATTCAAACAATTCTATGATTCTATGAAATGGCCTGCTGCACTTCCTTTACTTGTTCTCACTTCACACGTTCGGCTCATACTTAAGGCCAGTGCTGCAAATGCCAGTTTGTTATATTAAAAAGAGAAAAAAAAAAGCTCTTGCCATGGAAGTCAAACAATATTTGCAATTCAAAATATTGTCATTTTCCATTGTGCATGGCAGCAAAACAGCACTAAACTTCATTCGTGAAATCTTTACTTTCATATGGATGAATTAAGGAAGAAAAGAAAATTTCATTTCTATTCTAATATAAGCAGTTCATTAAAGAAAAAAATTAGTTTAACATATACTTCTACTTTAAGACATTCAATTACAATAAATGTACTACTTGAAATCAACAGGAGACATGGTTGAAATCAATATTCTAAAACTTACCTGAAATTCAAATTAATAAATACACATTTATGAAAAAAAAGTTGTTTGCGCAATATTTTATTCTAATGGAATATGTAGCATACCTTTTTATAGAGACTTATGGCCTCCTCCATCCAGGAAATATCAGATAACTTTGCTCTTATTTTAAGAAGGTCTGAAGACATACATTTTGATGATAACACAGATACTATTTTGCATACATATTCTCATTTCTGACTCCAAAGCAAAAATGATATATACAGAGCAAAGCTATAAAATGAATCCCTCTGGATCAGGATAATCTGTGTATGCCTGAGAAACAAAAAACTGTCTATCGGGAAAACCACTCTACCTTATCGTTATTTCATTACTATACAACCCAGAAATAATCTGCCAAGAGAATGAGAATTTCCAAGGTCATCTTAGTGGTGTACCGTTTGTGCTCCAATAAAAGGAAATTTTAGTGTCTTTTCCACATTATCCTCCTACAAATCACTGCACTTCAGTGTGTTGGTGCAGAACAAAAGCAGTATAACTACTCAAAAGAAAACAATTTAGTAATGCTCTTTTTTCATTATTGGTTTGAAGGCAGTCTACAACAACAGAGTTCTAGGCCCTGTCTAGAGCATGCAGAAATTTACACAGTCCAAGTAAATAAACAAAAAAAAGCAAACACCTACTAATATCCTACCTTAATTTCCTTAAAATATTTTTCAGACAACTTCACTGACAGATATAATATTGATTTTTTCCCACTTGGCTGTACTTCTAGCAATTTTGTACAGTCCACGTTAACCCATGAGGAAATTATCTCAAAGCTTTACAATGATTTATTTTATGAAGAAAATAATACACAAATACATTTTTACATATAATAGATAGATACATATTTGTATCTATAAATTATACATAGATATATAAATAACCAACCCAGAAAAGTTCTACCTCATTTAAAGCAAGCCCTATGCATTCAAAATAAGCCTTACTACTGAGTCCAGATAAATTGACTTTCATCACTATTTTCTCCTAGTTTGTGAAACTGACAGGTTGTTGCATATATTCTCTCCATCTCAGAGAAAACCAGATATCACTGCTGTCTAAGGGCAGCCTTTACCAGATTTAGGAATCTTATAGTTAACTCTTGATTCACCACAAAAAAAGAAGTTGATATCCTCCTTTTCCCAGGCCACAGGAAAGTTTTAAGAGGACAATCAACTTCTTCTTGTTACTTTATTTTCTTTTGCTAAGGTGCGGTATATGGGTACAATTCCCTTGTTTTAATGATTCACGACTCTTAAAAAGGTGGCAGCTGAGCAGTAAGGAACAAGGCTGCTGCGTGTTTACCTGCCCTGTCACCTCTAAAGGTGAGGGATTGCCTCTAATACTGTACACTGAATCAAGCAGACACTCTGGAAGAAAAGGAAGTTATCCTCTCTCAAACCTAACAGGCATACTTTGCTCATGGAGATCCTTCTAGGATATTGGGTAGGACAGAAAACAGTGGGGAAAAAAAAAAAAAAAGCAGACAAGCTGCCTGCAGCTGAAGCAAAGCTCTAGAATCCTCTAAGCATGAACTCCTAAGGTAGCTGACCCACACCTACATCTGAGATGTAACAAAGATGCTTTCAGCACACCTAAAGATGAGTCTGAAGAGTCTATTGCAGATAGGAAGCTTTGGAGAGGAGGAGAGATATGACTGATGGGAAATCTCTATACAACAACAACAATCCAAGAAATTGATTTGTTTTCAGATCTTTTCATTTCAGAGGGATTATAACCCAGCAGCTGTGTTTTTCTCTGGAAAATACAGCCACAGTATTCCATTTTGTTTTCTTGTACCCTGGTAAAACGGTAGCAGGAGCCTTCAGGCTTGGTCATTGCAAAAAAATTCTGGAGTAGTTCCACCTGAAGCTGGCCAGTTAGGGTCTCTTCAAAGCCACGCTTCTGACTTGCAAGAAAAGGATGATGTTCTTTTTTCAGCAATTCCCATACTAAGACTAAAACCAGGGATGTTACATAAACAGCATCGTAGCCACGGTGGAGCCTGTTCCCTAGCAACAGTTTGCTAGAGTCATTAAGTGCTGCTGTTTCAAGGGAAGCCCTAGGGGTTGGAAAGCTATGAGTCATTAGGGGGTCACAAAGCAACACAGTCAAGATAGTAAGAACAGAAGGGCATCCAGGTTCCGTTTGCACGCAAGAGAATGTTCGCTTAGAGAAATGCAGCACTTCTTAAAATAATTCGTAGGGGCTGCTTTTTCTTTGTCATTTATTGCACATTACAGATTGCCACAGAATTTGTGGAGTGTTACGATAAACACTGTAACTCTAATCAGAAATAACTACATTCCATGTGTCATATACTGGTCTCAGTAAGAATCCATTTCTGGTGGTTGATGAGAAAAATACAAGTATGAACCACTGAAGAGGCCAAAACCAATCTAAAGCACTCCTATAAACTTCTTAACACCTCTTGTTTACACAGGCTTCTATTGCTGTGGTGATCGTTCACCCACACCAAAGAAAAGGAGAGAAGACTCTGGCCATTTTTGATTTTTAAAACTGACCCTTTACCTCCAGGGTAGACTGTGACTAATTTTTTTCTTTTTTTTTCTTTTTTTTTTTTTTTTAAATGTTGCACGGTACCACAACAGAAAGCAGTCAGAAGGTGATGTGGCAAGCAAGTCAAATTCTGCATTAAGCAGGAGTTACACAAGTAAAATCAAATCCCTGAACCTGAAGCACATGTAAGCCTAAAACGACTTACCTTTCCTCTGAGTCACCATACTATCCCTCTCCTGCTGAAAACATTTTTAATGCTTCTGCTGCAGGGAAGGGAAGACTATGAAGCACTACACCCACAGTGCACAAGTTCTCAAATTGCTTCTTATGTGTAGTCATTCTCATTTCTTTTGTCCTGACAGTAGTTAAATAACTCCAAGCAAACACTTCATGGAGATCCCACTGTCTGAGGTGTTTGTGAAAAAGATTAAGACTTAAAAAGTAAACCTAAAAGCACAACAAAAAGGGGGAAGAGGCAGGCAAAACACGCTGGTTGAGCATGATCTGAAACAGATAAGAGAAAAACAGACTGCCAACACATTCTAAATGAAATGCTCAGAACTTGCTACTGTTTTGCTGTTCTCCCTTGATCAATAAATTCAAGCAGTTCCATTAGTCTGTTAATTCACTTAAATAATATTGAGCACCACTAGCCATAATGAAGGAGGCTGGTATGCAGCTCTGAATCAAATAATGTGACACATGAGACAGCTCTTTGTCTATGTTCTTCACGACAAAGTTTTGGTTAGAGAAGCCAAGTTGTAAACTAAGGATGGAAAATCAGATATCAAGAACTGTTAGAAAAAAAATTCTCCTCTGAATGAGTGGTCAGGCATTGGAACAGGCTTCCTAGGGAGGTGGCTGAGTCGCTCTCCAGGGAGGCGTTCAAGAAATGCTTCGATGTTGTGCTAAGGGTTACTGGTTTAGTGGGGAAATACTGGTAGTAGGTAGATGGTTGGACTAGGTGATCTTGGAGGTCTTTTCCAACTTCGGCAATTCGATGACTATATGATTTCAACTCTTGCCCATTTATTTAAAAAAAAAAAGCTGTTTAAACTATTTTCATTAGTGTGATATATTTTATTTTCTCAGTCAACTCTAAATCAAACGACCAATTGCACTGCACTATCATACTTCCATAAGGCTGTGAATTCCACTAGAAATGACTAGAAATAAGATGGGATATGATCAGTCACATAGCTTTATATTGGTTCTAATATGCAATAGCTTGGGGCAGTGAAGATACCCCATCGGACTATGTAAAGAACCAAAATTATCTCCACCTTACTGGTGAAATTTCATAAAGGAATCTCATATTCACAATGGTTCTTCTCAGCGGTGTCCAGTGCAAGGATCAGTCAGTGGGCAAGACATTCCATCTAAACATCAGGAAGCACGTCTGCAATGCAGTGATGGAGCACAGGCACAGGTTGTCCAGATAGGCAGCAGAGTCACCTCCTTGAAGATGTTCAAAAAACACCTGAATGCTGTCCTGGGCAACCTGCTCTAGGTATTGCTGCTTGAGAAATGGAGCTGGACCAGAGGGACCCTGAAGTCCCTTTCAACCTCAATCATCCTGTATTTTGGTATGGAAAGCACAATACTCTTACAGACTACAAACCAGAAGAAGTACATGTGGTCCATCCTTTTTCTCAGATACATGTCAAATGGTAGATACGACAGATGACAGATAACACTAGAAGAGGCTGTATGTGACAGCTAGTCAAATTGTCAGTGTCTCCTTCATAATCTTGTACAAAGACTGCAGAGGAAATTGAAGTGAAAAAAACCCAGACTGCATTTTCCCAGTAGAAGTACGCACGGTATTAAATGTTTTGAATGACTATGAGCTAATCAATCTAATTTACTGAATGAACAAGACTAAATTCAGCACTCTTTCCTAATGAGTTTAAAAGTAACATAAACAGAAAATTCCCCATGAAATACTTTGTACTGGATGAGATTTAATGAATATGCTAACTAAATATTAATGTGATTAAATACTAATTGAATGGCTAATATTAAATTACTGATATGAATTAATTCCTATTATTAATACTAAATTAATATTTGATGATGGTGGGTTACCTTCTTTCATTTTCTGTATAGAAACAGAAGTTCTCCATGGTCAGAATTTTTATTTTGTTATTCTAATCCAGAATAATTTAAGAAAATGTATTTTTTTTCCTCAATTTTGAAAAATTAACTTGGTTTCTATCACAAACTTTTTGTGATTTTATGACAATTACAGAGCACAGAGTTATCAAAATAAAAACAATGAAATATCACACTTCTCAAATAATAACAGTGAAACATTTTTGTTCACATCTTTGTGAAAAGAAGAATTAAACAAAAGGACTATTAAAATGCTGTTAAAAG
>PPHD01009769.1:10209-20295 GCA_002909625.1 Bambusicola thoracicus | reverse complement strand
CCTCCCCCCCCCAAAAAAAAAAAATGCTTTCAGTTTTTTTAGGTAACAAAAAGTTATTATGCATATAGCATTCTCCAAACAAAAATAAAATAAAATATAAATTAAATATTGCTTAAAAAAAAAGTAAAACTGAGCAAAGAAGAGCCTGACTTTTCCAGATTGTAACCCAAAAAGTGAGAGACCTTGAAAAAGGTGAGTGCTGAGATGATGTTTTTCACTCAGAACAAAATTTTAGTGTGTAAGATGTTATAGAGTTATGATGAGGCAGTTTTACATAACAAACTTTCAACAATCTAGAGGAAACAATTTTGAAAATATTAAATGAATATCACTTTATCAATAAACACAACCTTCGCTTTTCTAGCCTGCATTCCTAGAAAACTGGAATAACAGAGTATGAGTAAATTTAATTTGTATCTATTCCAAGTCTGAGTGCTTGAGTATAACTTCCTTTGCAGCAAACTACTTCTGAATGAGATGGGTCAAACTTAATGGAATCACAACTCTTCAATTTTATATTGGTATTTTCGGTTTGCTTGCTTTGCACAAAAGCATTTTAGTGGTCTTTCCTTTACATACAAATCAATGTAATGGCTACTGAGCTAATATCTCATAAAATACAGTGTTCTACAAGGAAAAGTCCAGACTTACTGGATCACTTTTATGTGATGATTACTGTTCAAGAGTCTAAATAGTCTATGAAACAGGGAAATTTTAAACAAATGCTTTATGTTTTTAGTGCTGCACTTAAAAAAAAAAAGAAAAGAAAAAAGAAAAAAAGAAAAAAGCATCTCTCCTGTAATTTAAAACAAAGATTATTTAAATTTAAAAAAAAAAAAAAACTTTAAAAATTAATGCCCTCAGTTGAAACAGAGCCTGGAATAATTTCAGCCTTATAAAAACCACTTGAGGAAGTTACAAGCATTTAAAAATCTATGAGCTATGTAATGAAAACTGCATTTCAACGTGGCATTTCCTTATTGGCACTGCCTGACACAGTCTTTCAAAAACTGTTTAAGCTGTGTCTGTTTACTGCTGACACACAAATCTTCCTCTGCTTCCGAACAACACAGCATGAACAACTACACTCACAGGTGAGATTTACAGCTGTATTCCTTCCGTAGGTACAAACACTGGGTGTACAACCTTTTGCCTTGCTGCACTGAGTGAAGAATTGTCTTGGGATGCATATAAAGTACATAATATAGTTAATTCGTATTAGCAACCAAACTTTTTTATTATTGTTAAATTTTTTTTTTTTTTTTAAAGGAGAGCTACAAAAAATAAAAAGGGCACCCAGTTCCTGCAGCAGCACACACACACCTGATTCCAGCAGGGCTGTGTCCAGGTAGGAGCCCTCCCTTCACCCTGCAGCATGGCAGCACTTCAGCAGCACCAGGCCCCACTCACACTCCTGCTACATGTATTTCTGCTGCATGGACAGCCCCTGAGCACTGATATCTCTGCTTCCAATGCAGAAACAAGGAGTGATTTTGCTCAGACATGCTCACCACGGGGATCTACATCCCAGTCAGGTCAGTACCCTTTCGCCAGGTCTCAAGATGTGAGGCCACAAGGGCTGTGCGTGCTCAGGGACTGCCCTGTCAAGTCTGGTCATATGCTGTCTGTGAGTGCTGGCTTCATCTTCATGGTGAAGCTGGAAATTGGGTCAGGGTCAAAGAGCAGGGATGCCTTGGGTCAGCCTTAGTCCAGGGATGGTGAAGCTCATCTCATTCCTTCTCTTCTCTGGCAGAGAACCAACATGAGAAGACAGCAATGCCTTTGTATCACTGGGAGAGAGGCCTTTGCTTACCCCTGAGCCAGGGAACATGCAGAGGGAGAGGGGTGAGTTATCTCAGCAGCCCCTTGAGGCTCTGACTGGCATCTCGAATCCTCCATGGAGGAGCAAGAATTGAGCACCAGAGTTGTGCTGGGCACTGCCTGGCTTGGCTCGCTTTGCCTCACATCCACAACACGGTTGTCTCCCCAGGCCCTGGCAGATGCAGAAGGCACCCATTTGTGATGCTCCTACTTGAGCAATAGCACAGACACTCAGAAGTGCAACGCCTATGCCAGTGTGAGCACTAGTAAGAGGCAGACAGCCACGTACTGTTAGGCTGGGGCCGGGCAAGGCCTGGCAGAGGGTTCTCAGTGCAGCCTTGCTAAAGCCTCTTCAGCCAAGGAGAGATGGAAGCTGGTCCTGTGCTGGGGCTGGAAGTCTGTCCTGCTGACCTTCCTGCCTTCCCTTGCAGCCTTCAGTGCCAACTCAGAGCTCGCTGGGCCCAGCACCACCAGCCAGCAGAGACTGGGGCCATCCTGTGGCTCTGCGACATCTGAGAGCAGCACCTCCAGCACCACCAGCCAGGAAGCATCAGAGCCAGCACACAGTTCTGGAGTGCCTGAGAGCAGGGGCCAGTCCAGCCAGCCTGGGACAGACTAGAGAACAATCCATTCATGTTTACATCAAGATAAACACACCTATATTCAGCTCCGAGGACACTGTGAGAACAGACATGCTACAGCCCCAGAAGGTGTTGCTGATAGATGGCACCCCAATATCTGCCAGCCAGGAGCCATCAGGGTCCTTTAGGGATTCCCCAGCAGTTGCCAGCAGCAGGTACAGACAGGGAGAGTAAGCCCAGGCATGAAGCTGCTCCTGGATATGACATCAGACTGAAAATCCCCACAGTCAGCCCCAAAGAGCTGTGGGAGCAGCCTTGTGCCAGTCCCTTGTGCTGACTTCAGTCTACAGAGGCCAACACAATAAAACTTGGAGATCCCATACACATTTGTCGGTGTCATTCTTGTCTGCCTTTCCAGAGGTGGGCAGTGTTAGGGGCTGGAAGCATAGGGCTGGAAGCATAGGGCTGCTTTCACTCCAGCATCTAACCCACATCTTCCTTCCTGTGGCCCAGTCTAGGCAGATCTGGGTTCCAGCCTGGAATCCAGCAAGGTGCAAGGTCTCCAATCCTCACAGGCTGCAGCCACGTTGGCAGGGCAGCCCATTTCTGGGAGTTTTCCTGGCCTTGCGGGTGTCACTGTGTGCAAGGCACACAGTGGTTGCTGCTGGCTGTGGGATGGGTCAGGGCTTTCCTCCTGAATTTGGGCAGTGCCAGCAGGTTTCAGGGGTGGATCTGCTTTGGGGTTGCTGTCAGAGTAGGGCTGCTGTAACACATCAAGCACATAAACTGCTAATTTTTGTCCCAAAGTCAGTCTTCGTGTCTTCTGTATGAGCAATGCTGTTGCTGCCACCCTTTACTTAGTCCAATTGTCAAGAGAAATAGTTCATAGGTCTCTTCCAGGATGCAGTTTGTTGTATTAACACTCCCAGTGCAATGTGACTATTTTCCTGCATATATAATTCAAAAGTCTTTTTCCAGACTGGGAAGTCTCAGAGCAGAGACAGACATCAAAGCAGTTTTCATTTGAATACAGGCAGTTCAGCATTCTGGGTTCCATTCCAAGAATTCTCCTCTAATAGCATCATATAAAACAGGCACATCCAACTCGTGGCCCACGGGTTGCACGCAGCCTGCCCCCTGCTCTGTGCTATAAACATGGCAGTTCTTCCCCACAGAGTGATCCCAGACATGCACCCATCATTCAGCAACAACCAAACTGTTGGTGCAGAGGTTATACTGTCTTGTGATTGAAACCAGGGCACAGGAAGGGCAGTGCTGTGCAGTGCTGACTCAAGTGATGCTAAACAATTGTATGCTTTTTAATACACTAGCTAAACACAGGTGCTCTAAACAGAGCAGAAAATGAAGCTGTGCTTTCCATTTTGATAAAGGAATTGGAGAAGTTTCAAAACTGGGAAAAAAAACACACAAAAAACCCATCAGTTGATATTGGTGACACCATTTTCAGTTGATATGAATACATGACCTGCAAATTTTCAAGTGGAATGAATCTCTATTCATTACAGGCAGATATTCGACTAAAAAATCTGATCGTGTCTTTTTATCACTCTTCCATAATTCCTGACTTACCAGAGAAAAATGCCCTTTGCTTCATGATCATGCCTTATTCACGTCATTGCTTTTTGACAGTATGCACATTTGTAAGCAGCTGTCAAGGATGAAGTACAGGAAGAACAAAATTTCATCAAAAGTCTCTGAGGAACACCTTGAGACCTCACTGCCATAGAACCATCCTGATGTGTTAGTTACACAAAAGCAAGGTCAAATAACTCACTATATTTAAGAAAAATAGTAAAAATAAAAATGTTTTGTTATTTATATATTAACAATATTGTATATTTTACAAGGGCTGCTCTAGAAGTAATGCCTCCTACTCAATTACCCTGGCCCACAGTATCAGAGGCATGTAGTGGTGGTAGGGCAGCAAAGGGTGAACCTTCCTGCCAATATCCCATTGCATTTTGTTGTGTGGCAGATGGCAGCAGAGGGGCAGTCTGACAAAACAGTGTCTGACATAGAAGTGCATATGGAACAAGGTGTGTCACTGAATTCCTCCATGGAGAAAAAATGGCAGCTATTTGGTGCATTGTCTCCTTTTGCTCAACCCCCAGGCTGTAAGTGATAGTAAAACCTAGGGAAAATCACAGACTGAAAAGCTATTCATGCTTTCTTCTTGGATACTCTGTATCCAACAGAGCTAAAAAAATTCAGGAGACTTATTGTCAATTACATTATTTCCTCCCCATCTCAGCACCAATAAGGAGATCATCTACATATTGCAGCAGCAGTTTCCAGATGTTCATGCTGCCATCCCTCAAGTTTCTAAGCAAGATGATTCCCAAGTATCATCAGGCTATTTTAAAGTCCTGAGGGAGCACAATCCAACATAATCATGTTTTCCTTTTAGTGTCAGGGTTTTCCCACTCGACTGCAAAGTCTGGCTTGCAGTCTCCAATGGGATGCAAAAGAAAACATCCTGCATGGGACAGGGAGGCCACAGTGTGAACTGAACTGAGCCACATGTAGGCCGAGGGCCATAGGTTGGATGTGCCTGTCTCACAGTTAGAACCAAAAAGAGACTCAGCATATCAATTTTCTGTGAGCAGGTTTAACTGCTTCTTTCAATGTACACAGCACTGAGACAAGCTCAAGAGAAAGCCGAGAATCAAGGTGTCAGCTTTCTTCAGAGCCCAGTACAAAGTTGTTCCTGCCTTGCTCACATACGATCTACACAGAAACAAAGCCCACAAGGTGGCTTACAGCAAAGCTATAATTTACAAGTCAGGTGTCCATGCCATGAACCAAAGCCTTCATGGACATTAATCAGAACAGCTGTGTTGTGCATACAGAGGACCAATTCAGTCTGAATACCATGTCTGAGTAAATATATTTTTCTGGTTGTTAGAGCACTCTTGAGCTTAATACAGAAACTACAGAGGAGTCACTTCTGAATTAGTCAGCCCATTTTTTCTGCCTTATTCCATGCAGATCATGCCCTGGGCCACACCCCACCCCTGGGCTGTTCCCTGGAAGTCTGTATGGGCACAGGTTCCCTGGTGTCTGTTTCTACAGGTGTTCCATGAGGGCACTATGTGACCAAGGGCACTCAGACACAATGCAGTCCCTCCCATGGCACCTCAGGTAAATGGAAGCTGACTGTGTTACGGAAAACGGAGTCCTCCAAAATACCTTTATTAAAGAGGAGTATCAAAGCAGAACAAAAACGCATGTGGATTAAAATGTATAGGTCTCTACTGCCAGAGGAAATTATTTTTCTTCCTCCATGACCTGTAGTAACAGAGAACAACTACTGTTCTCTGTTCCTGAGGACATTGATTTGGCTTTTGTATTTGAAATTGTCTATTTCCCTAAGTTAATATAGCCATTTAGAAAGATTTTTAATAACATGACTGGCAGCACCTGAAAAATGTAAAGCATCACCTTACAGTAAGTAGATCATACAGTGAGGATCCAGCTTATATAATTTTACTATGAGTAGGAGTTTCAGACAGGAATCAATTAAGTGGAAAAATGCATTAAACATCTGTTGTGAACTTTTAGTGTTGACTCAACAGAGGTTAGAGCACACAGAATCAAAGTATTAATTAAGAATGAGATGATGGTGAGCATTTCACATCCTCTGAGCTTCAGTTACCTGCAGAGCTGGCTATGGATGGGGACTCTGAAAGGCAAGAAGCTTTATTGTAATACAACTCACATCAAATATGCAAGCTGAATTATGAAACTGCTCTCTATAATCAGTTCTAACTATGAGATGACTATAGATATTATCTAGAATTAATTTTCAACTTAGTCATTATCCTGTCATTAGAAATGCTATGTGGACCAAAAAATAAAAAAATAAAAAAATTTAAAAAAGGCAGTTTTTCATCCTTACACAACTAATTCTTTTGCCAAACAGTTTTTAGCACTTAAGGAGCCTAAGACAGAGTCCTACGCAACTGGCTGCCTTCTCCTAGCTCTCAGAAAGAGCTAACAGAGAGCCTCGCAATTTCAGGTTTATCAGGGAATGAGGCGGGGAGGCCATGGGAATAATGATTCAGAAAATACACCATTTTTGCATCAGGAAAGGTTACATTTTCTGTCTCTGTTTTCATGAACCTGCTTCCTGCGTCTACAAAATTTTATGTTATTTTGGTAATGTTTCTTACAGCAAAGGAAGTCTTTATGCTTCAGCATGGGTGCCAGTGCAGCTTGCACTGCAACTTAATGCTGCATTTGAGTTACACCAATTTATTTAGGTAGTTGTTTTAGAGCACTGTGTTAATCCTGAACATATTTCTGGTGTCAGTTGTTGCTCATTTACTAGCACTAGGTTACAGTTAGTTAGCATTTGATGCTCTTGGGCAGTCCTTACCTCAGAAGGAATTGCTTTGTACTTGCTACTGCAAAGGGCCTTCCAGGTGCCTGTGTCTCTGGGGTAAAACATCATTTAGCAACATCTGTGCAGCCTGCTTTTGCAGGGGGGTTGGACTCAATAGTCTCTTGAGGTCCCTTCCAGCCCCTATAATTCAGTGATTCTCTGAACACAAATTACTTTTAAACTGACTTCCATTGAAAACAAAACAAAACAAAACAAAACAAAAACCTCAAGCCCTTTGCTTTCAGTGACATGCAAAGAGCCTCCCAGCCTTTATCGAGATGCTAAACTTTGGACAGACTGGCATCTATTATTTCCCCTGAAAACAAAACTGAAGTAAATTGGTGGTCTTGGCAAAGCCCACTGGTACTCATTTTCATCTTCTTTAATTATTTTCTATCCTTAACTGTTGTCATGCTATTTTTATTTACTGCCCAAATAAAATTCTGCTGTTCATGACATTGCATTCAGCTTCTGAGACTTTCACACAAGCACAGCAGCGTTTAGAAAAGCAGATTAAATACGGTACCTGTGCTGGCCTGTCACCATTTCTAATAAGGTTGTTATTTAAATTTAGCTTTGACAGCAAGTTAAATATTAGTTTAATTGCAAATTACACTCTAAACCTGATTTTCTAGTAAGAGCACTGAATGTTTGCTATTGAGTGATGGTTTAATTTATTTCTAACGGGGACTTTTAAAAGACTTCTCTCACAATTGTAACTGAAAACAAAAAGGAAAGGACTGAATGTAAAAAAGTACAAATTTGTAGATTATAAGTTTAAACAGAATTTGTGACATTATAAAAATACCAACTTAAAATTTTCCAAAACCTCATACACTCTGAAATACAAAACTCAATCTACTCAAGAAAAGGAAACAAAATGACTGAGTGGGAACATTTGAGAGTTGGGCAGAGACTGCCTTTATATTTTAAATAACACCCTGAATCTTGTAAAGAATCTCTGTGGATTACTTTCGGAGTGAGTTGGAAGGCAATTCTCCCAGGAACCCCATATTGCTACTATTACTAATAAAAAAGACTGGATTTCCCCAAGCATTTAAGTATGGATTTCTGATTTTCAGTGATTGTTAGATGCCTAATATGGCTAATTTCAATATGACTCACTGCTCTTGGATATTAGACAGTAAATTTATGCATCCAAACATTAATTTAGTTGAGAAATATTAAGCTTGAAGGAAAAGAAAAAAGGATATACATAACTTAGCCTAAGAAAAGGAATACTACTAAAATTAATAGACTTCACAATGCCATGAGTGAAAGCAATAACAGTTGATTCTTGTGTTCTCTAAAAGCCAAAACCATTTATCATGTAGGCACCACTGCATCCAAAAAAAATAAAAATAAAAAAATAGAAAACCAAACGTGTTGTATCCATAGAAATGTTGTGCTCGTTAGCTGAGATAAGGTCTTTCTTAGATTTATTTGGATCTAAACTAGGAGTTATTTCTTGTACAGAGTTTAATTATTTGAGTTTGGAATTATTTTACACAGATGAAAAATGAGGATTACTTCTGACAGAGATTTGGTGATATTTCATCATTCATTACTCAGTGTTAACTGAAAGAAATGGTAATTTTATCCTTTGGGTTTAATCTAGAGAAGTAAAATTTCTAGCTGTATTTACATTTGTACAATCTATCTGTATTGTGGCTCTTACATGAACTACAAAGTGATTTACTTATACCTAGATAATACTCAGCCTCAACTTCAAAGAGATAATTTTAGTGAATTCAAACACACACATTAATAGACTGAATAAGAAGTATCTGCTTATTTGGTATACACATCATAAATATAAACTGTTATTCTAGAAATGTTAATATTTGAACAAAAAATTACTCTACAATGTTTTCTGACTTCAGCTATTTCCTAGTTTAAGATTTTTTGATGAACCCTGATGAGTGATTTCTTTTGTAAATCAGAATTCTTTATAAAGAACTCTCAAGAATAATGTGAGATCCTCCTGTTAATGTTTCTACAGAGACACAACATATTTGCTAAGTTCTATATCCCGACCAACTGCAAAAGGTTGGTCAAAGTGGAAGTCTTCAGGTAATTTTCTATTACATTCCCTGAAAGTTTTGCCTTTTTGCTCTCTGATAGTTCCAAGAAAATCTCATTTCCTATCAAAAAAGACATACCCATGTTGTATGCTTATGATGAAGCTTGAAAAAGTGAATCCTTGAGTTCACCTACCACCAGTATTTCCCCACTAACCCATGTCCCTTAGAAGAACACCTAAACATTTCTTGAACATCTCCAGGGATGGTGACTGCACCACCACCCTGGGCAGTCTATTCCAGCACCTGACCACACTTTCAGAGAAGAAATTTTTCCTAACATGCAACCTGAATCTTGCCTGGCACAACCTGAGGTCGTGTTTCTAGCTACAGGGGAAAAGAGACCTATACCCACCTTGGCACAACCTCCTTTCATGTAGCTATAAGATCTCCCCTGAGCCTCCTCTTCTCTAAACTAAATACCAGCTCCCTCATCTGCTCCTCATAAGACTTGTGCTCCAGACCCCTCACCAGCTTCGTTGCCCTTCTCTGGACATCCTCTGGGACCTCAATGTCTTTCTTTTAGTGAGGAGCCCAAAACTGAACACAGTACTCAAAGTGTGGCCTCACCAGATCTGAGTACAATAGTTTGTGTAACATCAAGTCAGCAGCATCTGTATGCTGTCTTGCTCCCTTTTCCTGGATAGCTTGTAAGAGACAGAGAAGGCTGTTCCCAGTTTTAATCCATTTATTGTCATTCAGCATTAGCAACAGAGGGAAAAAGGATTTAGCTAACAGACCTGACAACTGTATTAGGAAGTCACGCAGGAATCCAACTAGAATCACAGAATCATTAGGGTTGGAAAAGACCACTAAGATTATCTTGTCCAAGTATCAGCTCATCACCACCACAGACACTAAAATATGCTACCCAGGGCCACATCCATCCATGCATTTCCTGAAAACCTTCAGTGATGTTGACTCCACTACCTCTCTGGGCAGCTTGTTCCAATGCACTACCACTCTTTCTGAGAATAATTGTTCCTAATATCCAACCTGAACCTCCCTGGTGCAACTTGACACCATTTAACTCTCATCTAATATCTTCAGTAACTTACTCAAAGACTTGAAACAAAGAGTAAAATTCTGAATTAAGATGAAAGCAAAGTACAGACATGGCTTTTCCTGTTGAGACAATCACATTATCTCTGCACTCTTTCCTTTTTTTTTTTTTTTTTTTTTTTTTTTTTTTTTTTTT
>PPHD01009768.1:0-19059 GCA_002909625.1 Bambusicola thoracicus | reverse complement strand
AACTAAGTGCAAGCTAGAGTGGGTTCTCTAATAGTCCACTTACTAGCTGCTAGATAGTGGGATTTTTTTTGTCTTACTCTTCACCGTTACTATATCACTGCTTGACTTGCAGTGAAGCATCTCTCTCTGAACGTGAGGGATGTGACTTTATTGCCCCTGAAAGAAGCAAGAACGGTCTCAGTTGGCAGTGGATGATATCCCTCTGGTGCTTTTCCTAGGTTGCTCATGATTTATTGAGTAGGGGCTGTGGATCTGATGTATCAACAGTCCAGTTGTTTCACTGAGGTTATAACTGAGCATCTCAGCAGCTAGGGAATGTAGAGTTTGATCTTCTGAATTTGCAGCTTCCCCGATTTCCAGATTTGATAGGTAGAGAGCTGCATTTGTTAATGCATTTATCATTACAGAAACACAGACAATAGTAACTGTGCAACAGAGGATGAGTGATTTCAGAAACACAAGAAGAATAACTTCAGACACAGTGGAGATTAACTGGGGAAGGGAGGAAGAACCTCAGATCTGTGCTTGCCCTGGAGACAGAGTAAAGCGAGCAGCTTTCAAAGGAAGCTGCAGCTGTCAGCTCTTTACTTTGAAAGGCTTTTGTCTTTCTCAGAGGTGGTCTTTCCTGGGGCTGTTGCATGGATGGACAGTCCATTTTCCACTGCTCTGAGGCAAAGCAAGGCTTGGTGTTGGCAGTCTTGATCCTCTGCTGCACTGTGAGGCAGTGCAGTACAGGGGACAGCCACACTTTTCAAAATTAGAAGCAACCAAACATTTCTAGAAGAAACTGCACCTCGATATATCAAGTTAAAACCTAGCTAAAAACATGGCTTTTCTAGATATCTTACAGGATATCTAGATATCTTGAAGGCAAGCTGTGGACCTGCAGTGGTCTGCAGGTCACAAGAGTGAGACTGTGTGAATTTGAGCGTACTCTCAGGTGTCCATCCAGAGGAACTGCTGAGATTGTTGCTCCTCACACCTGGATGGTTGTTTAGACACAAGTGATAGTGACTGTATGCACTTCCACTGCTGAAGGTTAGAAAAGCAATAGGAGAGGTACTTGGGTTTTTTTTTTCTTTCCCTTCCCTCCTTTCTCTAACAATTTTCCATTTGTAAAGGCTGATTTTTATGAAAGCTTCAGGGCCCAAAGAAATGTGCCCCATTTGATGAAATTTCACTCAGAAAACACATCAACGCTTCCAGGAGGTTGAAATGTTTCATTTAGGCTTTTTTATGATTTTTTGCTTAGATTCCTATTTTCTCCTTTAAACTATGGTGGAATGTAGTGTTAAATTTAAAACACAGGCTAAACTTACTGACCTACAGTGAAGAGTTTCTTTCTATACATTGGGTTTTTTCTTTTTCACTTTTTTCTTAAAGGCAAACTTGAAATTGTAGAACTTTCTTTGGCAAAGATTCCAAATTCTGTTTAGATCTATGGAATCGGTGTGTTAGGTGTACACGCAATTGATTTCTTTCCTCCTTACCTGAAAGAGCTATCAACCCAAAGTGGTAGAGATTTTTACAATTGTCTTGTGAAATGGAAAAGATCGTGGGAGCTGCAAGCATGTGGGGAGTCAGGTCTGTGTGATTTCCCACTAGGTACAGTATTTGAATTCCTTCCTTTGAGGCAGTATAATTGACTTCTATGTCTGTTGTTCCTTGGAGATTTGGAGATTCTAAATATAATTTTTTAACAGCATGTCTCTGGGGCCCTATCTCTCTCTGTTATTTCTCCCTCCCTCTCCCTTCTTCTCTTTTTAATTGTGGATGTCACATTGCAGGTGCTGTAGGATTATAACGTAGTTCCCTTGCTGAACTACATTTCAAGAGATCTTGTGTCATTTTTGCTGATTTTATAATAATATCTTCTTATAATAGTCTGTGAGGCTAGGCATTTTGAGAGAAAATTTCTTCTTTAATTTTCCCTCAAGATTATTTATAATTGCTTTTAAAACTTCTTGATGTCCTAAACATCTGAGCTTTTGAAGAAGACCTCTTGGATGGATGTACACTTTTCTCTCCACATTATCACAAACTTCTCTCCAGATCTGTTCCCAGCTTCACTCCCATTAAGTAAAAATTTTTCTACAAGGTTTAGATAGCTTTCTGTGTCTTTCAGACTGGTGATCCCAATGGAATGAAGGATCTTGAATGTAGTCCAGGTGAGAAGAACAAGGAACTAGCTGATGCAGGAGAAATATAGTTGACAACAGGCATGCTGCACTGGAGACTGTAATGAAGAAAGAGGCAGATGATGGAGTAGCAAAATAATCAACCAATATGCAGAAAAGAAAAAGAATGGGCATAGCTGGGGACACATTCACAGAGGAAGCTGAGAGAAAACTGAAGAATTTGCAGCAGATTAATTAGGAAATGAGGACAGCTCTCTGCCACCGGTCCCAAAGGCTTGCTCTATTTTCCAAGGGATGCTTTAATTTCTCGGTCCACTCACCTCTCAGAGTGAGGCTACAGAGTAGAAAAAAATTCACGGAATGGCGTCTCTCACACAGCAGAGATGCTCCAGACCTTCCCCTTCCTCCTTCCTTGCACTGCATTTACTAGAGCAACTGTCTCTTCCCCTTCATCTGATGCACAGTTTGCTGCAAGACTGCAAGGATCATGAGGGTCTGAGCCAAGGGACATAATATCCTCTGAACATTCTTCTGCAACTGCTTTTTTTTCCTGTTTAGACAGCTTCTGCTATCTCTGGGTCACAGCATACGAAGTTGCTCACTCTGACAACTTACACATTTGGAAACATGGTCTTTGAATGGCATGTTTTGTGCTACCACAGACCTGGACTGGTGACTTTGATCTGTTTCAGTGGTTATCTTGCCAGCCCTTCATCCCTGGTGTGTCCAGTACTGAATCCCACAATGAAGAACTCAACCTGAAAGACATCCCATGAAAAAGTCCAGTGACTGTCCTTCACTCCAGGACAGGTGTTACTTCCAGAATCCTGTTAGAGAAGGTAAAAATTATCTGTGCCATGCTAAGGAAAGTCCTCAGGGCAGTAAGTGAAGTGAAGCTCAAATGAACTTGCAATTTCTTGCATGTACAGAGAGTATAAGAAAGGCTGTCACAAGACTGATATTACCAGGAAGGTTTTCAGGCAGCCTATCCATTGAGACATGTTCCCAAAAGAATAACCATCCTCCAGGGAGAGACTCCTCTATGCCTGAGAGAATGATTTCTGGCATTGATGTAACACAATTAGTAAGTAAGATCGTAGTCCAGGAAATTGAATGGTAGTTTGGGATAAGCTTGTATAATACTTGTTCCTACGCTCCTTTCTTTATTCAATATACAGAAAGAGCAACGTGGGGTAAAAAAAAAGTATGCAGGAATAGATGAATGTGCAGGAAAAATTAAAAATAAGCAAGGAAAATGAGAGTACAAGTGCTAGCAGGAACAGTAGTGAAATAGTGATATTTCTGAGAAATGTTTGTACACTGTTTAGCTGGGAAATTGATCAAGATTAGACTGAAACAGCCAAGGCGCATTCAAGAAACATGAAAATCAGAGCAAGAAAACTGTTTGTTATGAACTGGTTATTAGAGAATCATCGGAGATGTTAGAGTGGTAGTGAAGACTGGAACATAGGTATTGAAGGGTGGATGTTTTTCAGAGAAGACAGGAACAAACATAAAATCAGTTGAGACATTAAGGGATATGATGGGCAAATAAGTAGCAGAAAAGCTAAAATGGAATTGGCTTGGGTCAAAATTGCTTTGGGGAGGAACTGGAAAAATGCTGTCTTTATTACCCTTGGGTGTCTTAAAATCATAAAGCGCTTTAACCTGTGTGTGTGTGCGAGAGAGAAAAATAACTAGGAATTATGTCAGTTGAGAAGACTGTATTTTCTGAAATTTAGATTGTAAAATTGATGCTATTAATAAAAGAAGGGACTGGTTATTCTTGAATGTGATAGCTAAAAGACTTCATCACTAAATAATCACTGAGACCCATCAGAAGTGATGCTATTCTAGCCTTGATTTCAGTTAGCAGAGAGAATTTTACAGGAGAGCTTTATATGGAACCTAACAATAGGTTGATCATGAGTTGGATAGCAACATGGTAAATAACAGGCAATTTGATTTTTGTCAGGATCAAATTGTATAAAGCCAACCTGATTTCCTACTTTGACAGGTAACAAGTCTTGTAGATAACGACAGAGCACCTTGACTTGTTAGGTTTTGACACTGCCTCATGTGAGACTTCCATTAGCAGTCTGGAGAAATGCAGCATGTATAAAATTACTATGATATGGATTCAAAACTGTTTGGAAAACCATTCTTGTAAAGCAGTTATCAGCGATTCACTGGCTGACTAGAAGGATCCATCAAGTTAGATTCTATGGTCACTGATAATGTAGGTTATGGAATAATGCGTTCCCTTAATAAATGTTAGAATACTCTATTGAATACATGTATGCATGCTACAGGGGATGTGATTCAAATTCAAAGTGATCCAGACAGATTGGAGAAAATACCTGCAAAAAATGGGATGCAGATCAATGATGATGTGTGGAAAGTGTTGTACTGAGGAACAATCAGTAGTACCAGCACAAGATGGGAGTGACCAGGTATAGTTCTGCTAAGAAGGATCTGGAGGGTTACAGCAGATCACAAAATGCCTGAGTCGATAATAGTAAGTCAGCTCTTGTGAAGAAAGCAAACATCATCCGGAGATGTATAAGTAGCAGTGTCACATGTAAGATATGTGATGTAATCTGTTTTAAATTCAGTCTGAGTGGGATCAGGTTGTGGATGCTGCATTTTAAGATATGGGTTGCTTGGACTCAGTCCGGAAGAGAAAAACAGGAATGCTCAAAAATGTAGAAAGCACAACCAGTGAGGGAAGATTGAATGAGCTGCTTAGTCTGTGAAGAGAGGAATGAAAGTGTTTATGAGGAATGTGGAAGCTACTATGAAAACAATAATCTTTTCTTTGTGCCTATGGTAGAAAGGACAAGTAATAATGGTCTAAAATTGCAAGAAAAGAGATTCAGATGAGACATTAGGGAATGTTTTTGGAGGGTAAGGGGAGTAATATAAGGAAAAGATTGCTTAGGGAGATTATGGAGTCTCTGCCTGTGGAGGTTTACAAAAGCAGGTTAAACACATGCCTGTCAGGAGTGATGGAGGCCTGGACAGCAGATCATCGCTTGGGGCAGAGATGGGCTATGTGAGCTCTCAAGGTCCATTCAAATCCTACAGCTATATGGTTCAGTTCAAATTGAGTGGCTGGATAAATAAGAATGAATCATAACTGAGAGTTTCTTTCCATTTCCAAAGGGTAAACTTTGTTCAAGCAGAGAAATCAGTAAGTCAGCTGGACCTGAAAACTCAGACTTTAAAGGAGGGCACTAGGAACATATTTAATTGAATAGTGCAAAAAATATTTGGGATTTGCATCCTAGGAAAAGGGAGCGAACTTCGAGGAGATGAATACCCGATTTATTTTAAAAGGTTAACTTTAAAAAAACATCTTACCCATAAGCAGAGAGCCTAGAAGGAGCAAAGCAGGGCAGAAACAGCAGATTCTCTACAGTATTAACAAAGTTGTGGAAGTTTTAGATAAAGAGCAATGAAGCCATTTCTGGTGGCATTGTAGAGCAGATGGGAGGCGAATGGAGACAGGATGAGCTAGGAGGCTGCAGAGGAGTTATGGAAGGTTTCAGTGAACTGTAGACAGAGAAAGGAGTCTTCCACTCTTCCTCCATTACTTGGTACCCTTTCAACCAATGTAATCTCAAAAATACAGGTTTGCCTCTATTTTCCCCCTGCCTTCATCTTCTCAGAGGTTACAAAAGTATCCTGTTTCTACTTTTATGTCAAAGCAGCTAGCCATCTGCATCCCTCAGAATGCTGCTTGTGGTAGCACCTGTGAAAGGGGAAACTGTGACTTCAGAAATGGGAAGCAAAGAAACTAGACTGGTAGGGGGTTGTGAGAAAAGTCTATCTTACTTCTCTGACTGCCATCCGGAGAAGCAGAG
Source organism: Bambusicola thoracicus (assembly GCA_002909625.1). Classification (NCBI taxonomy): domain Eukaryota; kingdom Metazoa; phylum Chordata; class Aves; order Galliformes; family Phasianidae; genus Bambusicola; species Bambusicola thoracicus. The sequence goes on along the minus strand of PPHD01009768.1, from coordinate 13,055 downwards.
GGCAAGACCAGCAGCTCCTGTTGCTTGGAGGGCATACTCCTGTAGTAGTAGCTGTCACCCTGACCTGGTCTGTGTTTGTAATCACAGCAAGGCTAATTCTGCAGCTCTAGGTATAGGCCAAACATGCCATAGGTCTGTGGCCCTTTTATTACCCCCCAACAGCCTGCTGCTCTTGATGACTGCCTGCACATCAAGGCAGCCTTGGAAAGGAGATTAAGCAACAAAGAAAGGTATGTCTTGGGAGGTCAGGAAGTGCAGGGATGAAGTGAGAATTGCCATAAGTCAAACTGAGTTAGTCCCTGCAAAGGAAATGAAACAAAAAAAGGAGGAAAAAAAAAAAGAGAAAAAAACACACAAAAACCCCACTAGTGGAGACTCCTGTACATAGGAGAAAAATAAATTTGCACAGCTCTAAACAAGAGGAATACTTTGCCCCTAAGAGCAGTAACACAGAGTGTGGGGCAAAGTCAGGTGGACTAATGGGAATAAACATACTGAAAGGGCAATAACTGCATGCAAGATGGAAATGTTTCAGAAAGCTTACTGTGTTCAAGCCAGGGAAGCTGGGAAATCATCTTCTCCAGCATGTTAAAAGAAGTGGTCCATGAAATCACAGGCCTGGTACATGTTTGGTTTTTTTTTTAATAAATCTATCCAATCACTGGGGGGCTCTTCTGCCTGGATAATAGCAAATGTAGTACCCATATTTAAGAAAGGGAGGGAGAGTGATCTAGGTAGCTGCAGGCTTGTTATTTTGGCCTCAAGGGCACAGATGGATTCAGAACAAATTATGTCAGAAAGAATAATTGAAGACATGGAATATAAAATGGGATATAGTGCAACATGCCATTATCGGAACGAGATTGTACCAGACTAACTTGATATCTGTCTTTGATAAAGTAAGTGATGTTCTAGACAAGGGAAATGCAGTAGATCTCCTCTATCTCTACTTCATTAAAACCTGGTATGGTACCTCTTGGGAAATTATTAGTCAAATGAGCGAAGATGAGGATTAGTACAAGAATAGTGAGGTGACTAAGGAACTGGTGAGAGAGAGGAAAGGAAGAGTGCTGAGAGGAGGTGGCTAGGCAAGTTCTTAAGATTTGGTCATGGTAGCCTTGCTTTCAAGGACAGCGATAGGCCTAAACTTAGGAGTGAGTCAAGTTTGAGAGGCAGCATCACCAATGTCCAGAAGCATCTCAGTATCACACAGGGTATTGTAAGGATCGGGTTAACAGTGATGTGAGGGAACGCAGCAGTATGGAAAGCAAGGCCATACATTTGGGCAATGTGAGTGAGAGTTTCACTTTCATACTGAAGGCTTATCAGTTTGAAACAAGACGTCAGGAGACAGACTTGCTTGTACCAGTCAATCACTGTATAAGCTCACAACTTGAAATGGCCATGTGAGAGGTAAATGAGATTTCTAGGGTGTGCAAGCATACATTAGAACATACACTAGAAACATGGCAATACCACAGCTGTTGTATGAAGATAGTATAGACATCACCTGGAAGAGCTGGTATCATTCTTGTCAATCTTTTTCAAGAGAGAAGAATTAAAACTGGTGCAAATGCCAGTACAGTAAGGATAATGGTTAGCCAGTCATTTCAGAAGAAATAAGCCTGCTGTGTTTGGTCTAGTCGAATGAAAACTGAGAGGAGGCCATTATTCTCTGTAAACACATAATTGGGTCAAACAGAGGGAAGGAGAAAAGCTGCTTGAACTGAAGTTCACTGCTTTCATAAAACTGGTCAGCCAAACTTGTACTGTGAATTAGATTGATCCCTCCATCAGAGGAGTAGCCCAAGCATAGCCTTTCAAGGACTGCAGCAGGATCAGACAGTGTAAGGTGCTATGAGCACTCCATTTTGAAGGATGAGGCTGTACAGCATGTCTCTCTTTGAGATCAAGAGGCAGAGCTCAGTGCCTTGTGATGTCACTTTCTGCTTTTGTATCCTGTATAAGCTGCCAATAAATTTCAGGGCAGTTGTAGTTAATGACTGGATCACAAGGAGCTGTATCACTGACTGCCAGTGATACCTAGAAGCATATATAAAGGTACCATAGCCATATCTTCTGGCTGTGGGCCTCTTCTCTTGCCTGTGCATGCAGTATGGATCTGTAGGGACAGTGGGTGGGCACATGAGAGTAGATGCTGAGTGTGACTTCAGAGATCCTCCTTAATTTGTCAGGAGTAAGAGGCAGCAGAATTTGTGTTTTCTCCCTTGCTCTTGTGATCTGTGGTCACTAACAGGTGCCCAGTACACCTCTTCTTCAGTCCAGCCTCTAAAGGAACTCCTCCAAATGGAAGTGGAGGGGAGGATAAGGTTACAGCCCTTGTAGCCGATCCAGTAAATTCCCCGAAAAACTGCTGTTCCCCTGGGATGCGCACTCAAGGTGTTGTACACCATGATGCCCAGGGACTAGGGTGGTATAACCATGCCACGCTTGTGAAGCAAGCCAGAAACAGGGATTTTTATACCTCTTCCTCTCCTAAAATCAGGTTCCATGTGGATGTGAAACAGAGCTGCAGCGTTAAGAGAGCTGCTCATGAAAACAGTTCCATTTTCCTTTGTGGGCAGAGACTTTCTCCTGGTAGCAGAGAAAGTATCCACGCTGTTGCCTTGTGCACTCACAGAGAAATCCCACCTTGGACAACCTGCCACTACCAATAGTGACTGATGGCTCTCCTATATGTGTTGGTGGCTTTGCAGTGAAACGAATGTAAACATCACAGGTGCTATCACTGAGAACAGTCACTCCTTCCATCCGTCATCCTCGAGGGATTTGTTCCTGTCATCCCTTTGCTTTAAGCTGGTGAAGGGAGTATCACAGCCGTTCTTAGTTAAAGGAGGAGGGGGTGAAGGCCCATCTGGGCCCTTAGTTTGATTTCATATTTATGAAACAGCTTAAATGTCAGCTTGAGTGAAAAACGACACCTTCCCAAGCTTCTCATATTAATGCCCCTGGCTGCCACTGGTTTCTTTAGGAAGGCAGCTTGTGGTTTTTCCTCTCGCTCTACCCCAAAGGCTGCAGGGGAAGATGAATAGGACTGATAGATGAGACTGCAACTGCTGATAAACTGTGTTGCTGATGGGAGGGAGAGGGAGGTGGGAGGTGGCCAGCACTGAGGAGGGAGGGAAGGAAGGAGATGGTGGAAGAAAAGAGAGATAGGGGGAATGGCATGTATTGCAGAGAGGTGGGAGAGTGGCCTACACTGAAGGCGGACAGAAGACAGTAGATGGCGAGGAGAAAATAAGGAAGCCAACAGCATATGCTAAAGAGAGAGGGTGATGCAGTAAGAAAAATAAAAATAACATGCAACATCAAAAAGGAAAAAAAAAAAGCACTGCAGAAGCATTAATTATACATTACAATGTATGTATGCAAGAAGGAATATATAAAAAATACACTCAACATCAGCGGAAGAACTTTCTCTTAGGTCTGTGCTGAGAGCAGTGCTGGGTTGCTGGATGAAGATCTGAGGGCCTTAAATAGGCTAGAAATACCTGAGCTTATGTGGATCTAACTTGGGAAGCTGCAAAGGAAATTTCTGACTGAAGACATCTGGACAAAGGACCAGTGAAATGTGGTGGCTGAACCTCTCTAGTAATTTAAATGAAGAATGAGGAGAGAACTCTGAGTCCCATGGTGTGCTCAGCACAGAGCAGAGGAGCTGAGGGGAGGCCTCATGGCAGCTGCAGCTTCTCACAGGGAGCAGAAGGGCAGCACTGAGCTCTGCTCTGTGTGACAGTGACAGGGCCTAAGGGAACGGCATGGAGCTGTGTCAGGGGAGGGGCAGCTGGGGGTTAGGGACAGGGTCTGCACCAGAGGGTGATGGACATGGCCCCAAGTGCCAGAGTGCAAGGAGTGTTTTTACACTGCTCTCAGACAGAAGGTTTGGATTTTGGGTGGTGCTGTGTGGAGTCGGGAGTTGGACTCAATGATCCTTGTGGGTCCCTTCCAAGTTGGGATATTCTGTGTTTCTATGATTCCTTGACTATGGAGAATTATCTGTTACACTCTCTGAGAGGAGTCTGATACCGGCTTCTGATCATGACAAATCCAGTACATACTGAGTTGAGTCTGGACAACATTTTTGGAAATGACTTGGTTATTGGAGCAGAGAAACAGTGAGGAAGTTGAGGAAACACCCTGTCTCTTGCATAGATATGAGGGGCCTAGAGGCTATTTTAGCCCAGAATTTTGAGCTTAGTTTTTTTTGAGGGACACTCTTTGTCCTACATGAATTCAAAGGAAGGGGGTTGCTGTGAGCATGCTGGAGTGAGGAAAGCCCCCACTGCATTTGTATTCCAGAGGAGAAACACACCTGCTGATTTCACTAGGCGTCGCTGCTGGCAGTCCCTAAATTTACCTGTGAGTCTGGTGCTCTCGGCACTGACATCTGCTCCCTTTTCTGTTGCTGAAGGCATTCAGTTAGTTTGTTGGTTGTTTTTTTTTTTCTTTAATTCAGAGATGTTTCTGAAGTCTTTCTATGTTCACAATGCTCAGTACCTCTATCAGCTGTTACACTGTTTTGAGCATTCTTCTTGGCAACAGCATATCACTCTCACTTTTCAGCATCTCAGTCAGTTCTTGTCACTTTTTCTCCCCGATTGAGATAGTAAAAAAGCCTGCTTCCATTTCATCTTTATCCCCTATGGTCAGCTTGTTTACAGACTCACTTCTTGCTTTTTGACTTGGCAAAGATTTTTTTTTTTCGTGCAGTCTGAAGCCCCCCTGTTCCTGAGGATCCAAGTCCCTCTGTGCTGACTCTTTTGTGACATTCCTCAGCTCTGTTTCATTTCCCTGTTTAATCATCCTCCTCCTTGCCGTGGGTCGTGTTAGATTGGTTCCTGACATCACATTTATATACCATCTGCTGACTAATAACATGCAGGGGCTTGGTTTCCCCTAATAACAAACCAGTCTAGCTTTACACTACTTAGAGATACTGAGCTCTGCTTGCCAGGCAGGGGCATGCAAACCACAGCCGGACACCTCTCATGTTGCCTCAACTCTTGCTAGCTAAGCTCTATGGCACCAGCTTTTTAACAGCATAAAGGGCTATTTTTCTACATATCTTAGAATCTTTGTTCCACTACTAAACTTCATCTGCTTGTCCTTTCCCTGTTTGGAAGGCCTCATTGAAGCTGCAGGGCCAGTCTGACGCCTTTATGTAGCTCAGTGTGGTGGAGAGAGCTTGCCTCTGCAGAGGATTGCCCTTTCTATTGACAGCGTGATCCTGAGCAGACTTTCATTGAAAAAGTTTGCTTATGTGCCAAGGAATTAGATACACCTCAGAAAATATTCCTGATACTGAAGCTGTTTGGCCTGCAATGCCCTGATGCTATTTAACAACGCTCTCTCTGGAAAGGACTCCAGCCTGTGCCAAAGCACAGGCTGTGACTAGGAGCTCTCTGGGATGCCGTTGTCTGGCCTCAGCCAAAAACAGAGCAGAGGTTGCACCCGCAATTTGGCAATGTGGACAACAGGATTCCAGTTACTGGGAAATCTCCCTGTGCTTAAGTCAGAAGCCAGAAAGGATATATTTGCTTTGCAGCGCTTACAAGCTTGAGGCTGAATACCAGTTTGTGGTTCATTCTTGGCAATGAAACTTTATATTGTGATGCAAGCTTCTTCTCAAGATGAGGACTTCAAAATCCAACCCAGGCAAAGATAGGTGAGAGATTCCCAGGAGGTAAGTCTTGCCTCCTTGCTCATCCCACAATACTGGTGACTTCAACAGCTTTTTAGAGAGAGCAGTCAGTTGAGAAGATGCAAACTAGGCAGAAGAGCTGGAAAACAAGCTTCACACCAAAGCAAAGAATCACATCAGGTTGGATATTAGGAAAAATGGTCATCTCAAGAGTGGTGAGGCAGTGGCGCAGCTGCTCAGGGAGGTGGTGCAGTCACCATCCCTGGAGGTGTCCAAGAAACATGTAGGTGTGACACTGAGGGACGTGGTCTAGAGTGGTCATAGGCATGGATTGATCGTTGGACTAGATGACCTTATTGGTCCTTCCAGCCATAATGATTCTATGATCTGATTTTATTTTCCCAGAAAACCCTTTTTGTAGCTGCAGGCAGCAGTGGATTTGAACTCATGAGTTTTCCACTTCTCTCTCCCTGGTGCCCTTGTTGCAGACCTGCAATCACTCACGTTCCCTCTCTGCACCTCCTGGCTCCCCATGGGGTCTGGGAATTAGCAGCGCTATGTGCTGGAAAGAAGGGAAATGTCTGGGCCATAGTAGGGGAGTGAGAGAAGTGGCAATTCCAGGACTGAGGCCTCCTGAGCCCCCTGCTCTGGCAGCAAGTCCTTGCCGGTATCCTCTGCTGTGAGCAGGCAGGGAAGCCGGCAGGCTCCTGCTGTCTCCAGGTGGAGCTTTTACTCCAGCAGCAGCTAGCGTAGCTCCCGGCTGAGCACCGCAAAGGGCACCGCGAAGTACAATGTAAAATTACCTCGGTGCTTGAGCACACATGAGCCCTAAATAAACCCGAGCCTAATGCTCAATCCCCATCTCTCAAATCCTAATTAAACATCCACTGCTAATTCTGCTGTTAACCCTCTCCACTCAGGGCTGCGTCAGGATCTTTTGAATTGGGCCCTTGGGCTCTTTAGGCTCCTGCTGTGGGTCTCCTACATATAGGATTTAATTAAGTTGACCCAGTTTATGTCTAGGAAGGCAAGAAAAAAAGAAAAAGATTAACCCTATACTCCTTTGCATAACTGACCTTCTAATGTTTGACAGTACTGAAAATACTGCTCTGGGCTTTGGGGTAGTGGGGAAGGTCAATATAAGATCCACGGGTAGGCCTTTTTTCCTTACCTTTTGCATGTTGCTCTGTGTTTATTTCATTTATTTAAGGAAAGAAAAGAAAAACAATGCTCCATGGCTGCCTGCTTTTGTGTTGAGTTGGTGCTGGCGCAGGCACTCATAGGGAAGAGTAAGCCAACACTTGCTGGTTTACAGGTGGGGAAGCCTCAGGGGTATGGGCTGCCTCCTGTTTTCTCTGGATAAGAAGAGAAATAGGGATGCTTTGTGAGAAGCAGGTCAGGTATTTTTGTTGCGGTGGCCTTCTGTCAGAATTAGGCTTTCATGCGTTTCCTTGGAATTAGGATGTTATCACTGATGTTTTATTTTGTTTATTGGGGGAAGGAAAATGGATAAAAGATGCAAAAGAAACAGAGCCCAGGGGGAGGAAAGAGGTCAGGCAATATTTAAATAGTACATGTTATTATTTTCTTTTATGGAAATGACTCAGTCATTGAGTAATAAAATCTTCTTAAGAAAAGGATCAAAATGAAATATCGTTTTTAAGAAATTTTAACTGGTGCCCTAGTGATCCTAAAACATGTTGTCTGTATTTTTCTGTGTTATTTAAAAACAGATTAACCAGGTTATGTTTTCACTCAGCTCCAGTCATCCTCTTGTTGGTGGACCTTCTTTCGTGATGTTCATTCCTCCTCCTCTTTCTGTAGCACCTGGCTTTGGAACTGTTTGTTTTAAAATGCCATTCTCCTACCGCAGAGAACAGGCTATGTTTAAAAACGTATTTGTTAGGGCAATTGCACCAACTAGAGATGGCATATAAACTAACCAGGATTTTATTTTAAAGCCTAGGCTGGATAAGTCCCTGCAAACACAGGAAGGGAAGAATGCAGGAGTGTTAGGAAAGAAGCAAATAAACAGCTGGCTATTTTGTGACCTACCGAAGGGACCCAGGAGCACCAAGTCTCTGACAGGGAGATTTGGTAGTCCTAGTGATTACTGTCAGCCTGGGTTATGGGTCTAGCTAGGATCCAGCTTTCCAAGCACTTCTGCATGTTCAACTGGTTGAGAGTCTCTTATCTCTCAGGCTCTGCACTGCTTCCTTGCACACAGGGATGGGACTGCAGGGTGCATAATTTCATTTGACTTGCTCTAATATTAATATCTCCGTGTGCAGCCGTCATTGCACTGAGAATAAACTGTTATTTTTTATTTTAAATGGTTAATATTCATCAAATGTTTATGAAAATACTTAACCCATAATGATGACAAACACGGTGCCTAATAAAGATAGAAGTGAAGATCCTCTTTGTGAATATGTAATCAGAAGAGTAAAGAAAATTACATTAAAAAGACTTCATTATGCCATTAAATGTGAGAAATGACTTTTTCTTCTCCATTTTAATTTTAGCATATTTCTTTTTTTTTCTTTTTTGCTTTTTAAATATCCTAACACTTTCATGAGACGGGTACATAAAGAGACACTGGCTGCTGTAACCAGAAGAACTCAGACTGGTGGCATCCATCATTCTCATCCACATTTTCACTTCATTTATCATTAAGAAAAATCAACGCAATTTCTACCAATGATTGTAATTTTTTTCTTTATTTTCCTTAGGGAGAGAGAGATCCTTATTACTGCTGTGAATGCAACACGTTGTCTCAAAACCATCTGTAGAGCTGCTGGCCCAGAGTCATTTCTCTAACTAAGGGGCTTACTAATTTGTAAGTATGCATGCACCTATTTTTGTCTGATGGCCTGGGGCTTGAAACTCACACCTCTGAAACTAATAGGTTGAGTCTTTTGCTGTTTGAATTGAAATGTTAAAAGTAAGGTCTTCTGATAGAGTCATTTAGGGCTGTGTGTTGGTAGGTCCAGAAAAAATGGATCAGACAGTAGGTGGTATGTCTTCCACAACTGCCTAAAACTTCACAGTCCCATACCAGTCAAAAACGTTAGAGCAGCTTGCTGATACTCCGCGTTGAATTGTATTATGATGGTAAATCTCTACAGATTGATGGTTTCATGCTGTTACCCAGATTTGGGCTGTGGCAAACTCTTCTGAGGAGGAGGGGAAAGAAGCATTGGTGAACATAAGCCTGGTCTCAAAAAGGACTCATGTGAAAGAACAAAGCTAGATGCACCCAAAAGCCTTGACTCCTCCACAGTCTGCATTCACTAGCTTTGCTTATCAGCCACGGAGAAGGGGCTGTGCTGCGCTGCTTAAACGGGCAGCACAGCATGTGTGCTCTCAGAGGGAGTTCAGGAAGCAGCAGGTTCCTTTTAAGGAACACTTAAAAGAGGAAAGAAATAATTTAAGTTGTGTGTTAATTGCAGTTTTAATTTAAACAACCAACGTTAGCTTTTGGCAAGAAACTCTAGCAGTTCTGTATTTAACATGCACCTTTATTGCAACAGTGCTTCAAAACAAAACATGTTCTAGTCTATTTAGGCTCTTATGTTGTACTCATCTCCATGGTAGCCAAGTAACATACACCTCTTCTGTATCACCGAAGGCGTGTCCCATGTGTAGGTCTGCTCTTACCAGGCATTTTTCTGAGGAGTATTAAAATTCATCTGAGACCTGTTCCCCTTAGTCAGACAGTTGTCTCTTTGGTAAACTAGGTATTGATTGGATGGCTCCCAGTTTGTGAAAGTTTTGAAGAGCACTGCAGTTCAGTTGTATGTTTTCAGAAGCTTGGCCTCAGTTGTGTGGGAACGTGTCCTTTCACAGGCTTGTCATTTTAGCTCTCTTTTCAAAGCTAAGAAGAGCTTCCATGGGTGGTGAGTCAGGTGCAGGCATTCTATGGGTAAACAGATTGTGAAGAAGGCTCAAAGAGTTGTGAGGGGGAGGAGAGTCCACAAGCCAGATCTGTAACAAAGAGGCTTCCTAATCAAAATGTGATCAGAGAGGCTGCTGCCTTCTCTCAGCCTACTCCTTTCCATCTAAAACTGCTGACAAATGGCTATGCTGCTTTTGCAATTACAGCTCTCTGAAAGTGATAAATTATTCTGATAATTCTTAAATACAGCAATTTTACGTGTATAATTAATACACAGGCATGAGTACGTGATAACTGGTAGGCATGTTCAGGTTCCATTTACACCACAACAGATCTGGAGTAGCTCTATCTGTTCATGGAAGGCTGTTAGGAGATGGGGCTTGCATGCTTTGAATACTGTACAGGAGTCTTCCCTGTCAGAGTAACAGAGATGTAGTGGAGTTCATATGTTTTAGTCCCCACAGGTAAAACTCTCCCTCCCAGAAAACTGCTGACAACCTTCTACAGCAGTAAGAGAGGACCAGTCTCTCATGTACTGCACTTATACGTCCAAGAATGAATCCTAACCTAAGAGCTTAAGGCCCTGAGTGCATTCTAGTCCTGAAGTTACCATATTTCTGGTCAAAAACATAGGTGTGGAGTGTATACTGAATAATCTGTTGACTGTGCAAAGGACAAAATGCATAGCATCAGTCATCAGATCCTGCCTTCTCACAAGTTGTCTGTTGGACTGAAGTAAAGCCAGTCCTACACTTTTTGTAGCTGAGTGCTTCCCCAGAGAATGGGCACTGCATGTAGAGCTCAGAGTATGTGATGTAAGGCTGGCACCAGCAACAAAAAATACTCCATGCACAGAGCCAGAATAAGAATAGGAAAAAGAAATTGTATAGTAATATAGTCTCATGACACGGTTACCCATTAATGCCAGCTTTAAAGGTTAATGCAATTTAACTCGCTCTTGGCTATTACTCTGAAATAATATACCAAAGGCTCCTCTATAAGCAGATAACAGATAAGGATGCTTTATGATAAACACCCCCAATAAAACTGCAGAATTTTGCAATATTATGCTTGCGGGAGTGGCAGATTCGCCTTTATTTGTGCATATGTATGTATGTGTATGGAGGAAACCAGAGAGGAGAGAAGGGAGCTGGAAGAGGAATTGTTGGCTCTTAGACTATCAGATAACTTGATAAATCTGTCTTGTGTGTGTTGCTTCTTGCTAATATAGTGGAAATGAATTGACGTATCACATGTCTGCTGCAAGCTGAGTTTCCTTTTACATCGTCAGAAACAAAGGTGCTGCTATACGAACTACTGATGAGAAAATTTGTTGGGTTTTATTTATTTATTTATCACCTGACAGAACAAAACCAAAGTATGCCAGCAAAACGTAGAGCTCTTTCTCTCCCCTCATCCAGTTTCAAAGTGCTCCTACAAAATATTTCAGCGTTGAAGTTTTCCTTCCAAATAATAAATAAAAAAGTCAGTCATGCTTCACTACAGAAAATCATGTGGCAACTTAAAGCAGGGCTTACTGTGTCTCCTGGTGGAGTACACAGAAAATATATAAGCATGTACTGCCTGGGGATCATTGTAACATTTCATTAATGTGCTTAAAATACTTTGAGGTCTTTCATTACATTTTTTTCACAGGTTAAAGGACAATATTTGCATGACTGTGGGACAGCAAAATATTTTTATTACAAATATTATCCTTAAAAAAATTTAGCACTCAGGAAGGTTTTATAAGTCTCAAACTCACACACACAGTAGCACACATGCATTTGGGGAATATTATTTCTTAAATCACTAGGCAAAAAGCATTTCACTCCGGAGAGAATAAGCCCTGGTTCAAGAGTTCTATTCAGGACACAGGAGATGGATTCATCTCCTGTCCCTTCTTTCCCTCAGAGTTTTTCCCCTTACCGATGTGACACTGTCATCCCTGCTTTCTTCAAAATGTTGTTGGTGGGAAGCAGTATCAGAGACTGGTGTGGAGCTGAAAGGTCACATGATACTAGTGCACTGTGATTCTGTGCAGATGTGCCTTGCGTCAGCTGTCTGTCTGTCAATTATTCCCTTGAATTATCTTTTTTACACAGCAGATTATGTCTTTATCTTTGAAGGGTTTTTTTTTTCCCTTTTGAATTGTCTGCTATTCCTCAGGATGCTTCTATTTTTCTGTTCAACATTCCTCTCTTCTGCTTCACGTCTTCTTTTCCTTTTTGCTGGAATATGACATTGCCTTGAAAAGAACCATTGCAATTCTGTGATGTATCTGGCAAGGCTATTTTCAGAAAGGGAAATATGAGTTATTTTGGTAGTACCATGAGAAACTGAGGAAACCTCAGTTAAAATATTGTGGCCAATTTGGGTCACTTCTGATTAAAATAAAAAGTGACGAATAGTAAAGTGTTGTGAGAATGATTAGGGGAAGTAGCAAAGCTTTTAAGAAGTGTGTGTGTGGGAGGCTTGGTTAGACTAGCAAAGAAAGACAAGAAGGAGTACAACTTCATAAATAACCTCTCTGTGAATACCAGGATGCAGAATTGTTTCAACTGAAGAAAAGCAGTGCTTAAGGATCAGATGAGTATAAATTAGCCAGAAAACTAGGAAAAGGTTTCTAAACTTCAAAGGAAAGAAATTCTGGCCTTTCATACAGGATAGCAAGGGCAAGGAACTTAAATAATTAAAAAGTAGTTCTTGCTGAGTTCATAGGAGGAAATTTATTGCCTTTATATTTTAATTAATTAATTTCATGCTTCAGAACTTCCAGTGACCACTACTGGGGTAAAAAAGGAAGTGCCTTCATTTCCTAGTCCTTTATTTTCTTGGATGTGTATGTAAGAGTGGGAGGCATGAAGAGTGAGGAGGGGACAAACTGATCTTTCTCTGAGCATTAAATTGTCCAAACAAGGAATTGGCTGAAGCTGAAGATAGTCAGTGGGTTATGCTGGTGCTCCTGTTGGTACTGTCTAATTGATGTAACTTGAACTAGAAGCATTGACTGGATGTGGGATTGGGAAAGTATTTTGCTCTGGGCTATAAACCAAGGATGGTTTAGTCTGATTGCCTGTTTGGTCTTCTTCTGTAGCTCATGTGGAGCATGATTTGCTTCCAAGAACTGTGTGTCCACCTGCATGCAATTGTATAAGATCCTCCTAAGACCCTTCATCCATCCCAGTGTCTTGGTTGAACATGTTATAGTTTTGTGGGTGTGTGTTTTGTTTTGCTTTTCATCAAATGTAAGGTTATGCTGTATTTTCACTTTAATTGGAATGGGATTGAAGTAGACATGATGGATGTTTCTCAGTTTAATGTCTATTCCACTGTTTCCTATAGTTGGTGGAAGATGTAATCAATAACCAATACATTCAAATTCTGTTCTATGTCTGTTCAGTGAATAATTTATCTCCTCTTTACTTCTGCCACTATCTTTGAATTTTTGGGGGGTTATTTACTTTTTATTCTTCCTTCTCTTCCAATCAATTT
>PPHD01009767.1:6703-20296 GCA_002909625.1 Bambusicola thoracicus | reverse complement strand
CCGGGCAGCGTGGCGCCCAGCGCCGCACCCTCCCGCTCGGCCCCGCGCCCGCCGCGCAACCCGGCTCACCTCCGTCCCCGCCGACCCGCCCGCCTCAGCTCCGCACGCACCGAACGCGCCGCGCAACCCCCGCCCCGAGCGGGCGACGCCGATCCTTTGTGCGCTAAGATGGAGGCCCCGCGCACCGCCCGGCCCCGCCCCGCCTCGCCGGGCCCCGCCCCCCGCCGTCTCCCTAGCGACTCGCCCCGCCCCCGCCCCGCCGCCTCGTCCAATCGCAGCGCCGCGCTCGTCCCTCGCTCCCTGACGTCACCTCTGCCGGCTCTGCGCTTCCTCCCGATAGAGAGGCAGGGATTGGCTGAGGGCGGGGCGGAAGTGCGGTCGCAGGAAGAGCTCGAGCGGTTGGCTGGCGCGAGCGGAAGGGGCGGGGCGAGCCGCGGCGACGAGCGGGCCGGCGGGAGGGGCTGGATGGCGGCGCTCGGTGCCGGGCCGCGCCTCTGTCTGTGAAGGGCCCGCGGCGCGGTACGTCTGGCGGGGGCGGCCGGGGGTTCGTCGAGCGAGGGGGGGGGCCGGGCCCGGTGAGCGAGCCGAGTCGCCGCGATCCCACTAGCGGTGAACTCGGGGCTCCGTGGTGCGGGCCGGGAGCAGGCCCGGGCCTCTGCAGGACGGGCTGCTCCAGTGGCCGCGGCCTCCCGGGCTGCTGCGACTGTGTGCCGAGAGGTCGCTGCGTACAACAGCGAGACGAGGTCTGCGTTCGCGTCTGGCCCAGCCCGGGTGAGGCCCCGGGCCCTGAGGTCTGGGGTTTTATTAGTGATTTTGTGACCATGCAGTAGCATGGAAAAGAGCGCGGTTTGCAGCTGTGGTTGTTGCGGTGGCAGCGTGTCACCTGGGGGCCGGAGCAACGTCAGCAGACGAGCTTAACCCAGGGCAGCATAAAAACATCCGTTGTGTGTGGTCTGTGTGTGTGTTGGAGGTCAGGGAAGGCAAAGAGTGCGGCAAGATGAGCTGAATTCCAAGGTTTTAGGGTACCTTTGTGCTGGGCTGCCAAATAATTCCCCCCTGGTTCTGTGCCCCAGGATGTCATCTTTGACGCTGCCGTTTGAGGAAATGGCCCATCAGCCACCAGCTTTCCTGAGTTGTAGTGAAAATATGACCTAATCTTTAAGGGTGGGATGACCACTAAGATCATCCAGTCCCACCACCAACCCACGTCTGCGACTGCTCTAAACCTACATCACTCCGTGCCACGTTCTCTTTTCATGAACACCTCCACAGGCAGTGACTCCAGCACCTCCCTGGGCAGCCATTCCAACGCCTCTCCTCTCTTTTGGAGAAGAAACAGCTGTGCACCCAGCCATAGTTACACCCTAATCTGTTCCAAGTGGTTTAAAGCATGTTATATTAAGTGAGTTGGCTGAACCAGCAGGCAGATGGTTGGCGACTTTAGTCTTAAGACGGCGCTGTGCTCGTGCCTCATCAGCTTCTTCAGTTTGTTTTTCTGACGTTGTCATCATTGTATCGGAACGTTTTGTTTCCCATCTAAACAGATTGAGCTGGCAGGAGTGGGGAAACGGCTCATCTCAGTAACACAGCGCTTGGTTAAGAAGGATGGCCTCGTTGTCCAGACCTGTGTTCAGGAGGGAGATGCAGTTTTTATGTTCTCTATAGGTTTCCAGCTCAAACCTCCATGAGAAACGACACAGAAGAGCAGATATTCCATGATCTCTGGGAGCTGAACTCATTTTAAAAACACATCATGCTTTTAACAAATACTTGCATGGTGGTGCTTTAACCTGGATTTCTTCTGAGGCCTCAGTGAGTCATTTTGTCCTACAGACAATAGCCCAGGAAAGCTATACTCTATGAGAGCGTCAGGGCTCTGCTTTCTGCAGCAGTGGTTCATTGTGTGGAGGAAGAACAACAAACTGTTTCCTTCTGTTCTTAGTTATTGCATCCCTCCCTCCCTGAAAGAATAACGGGCTTCTCTTCCAGTGCTGAAATGCAGGCCAGGGGGGCAGTCCTAAATGGACCAAAAATTAGCATGAACCCCTCTCATGCTGCAGCGCAGAGCTGGCAGGAGCCACCTGGCTCACCCAGGGAACTCATCACCCCAAAACAGCAGCGATAGCTGTCCAAACTGAGTTTCCTTCTTAGGCTGACTCCTTGGAGCATCTCAACCCCAGGCCGAGGATTGAGGCAGGGATGTGGGCGCTCCTTGGGAAGCCCCAGCTGGAAGCAGGGGGTGTGCTGTGTGAAGGGGCTGCGCTCCCCTTGGTCAGTAGTGCTGCTCCAGATCTCTAACCACAGCCCCTTTTCATCCTGAGGGGGAATTCCCTCTCTCCATCAACTTTTGAACACCGTAAACCTCTACACATCTTTACCTCGCTCTCTGGCCCCTGCTTGCTCCCCTGGTGCAGCCTAAGCAGGCCTGGCTCTGTGTTCTTCAGAGCATGTAGTAATATCTCATGCACTGACAAGTGAAAGTGAAAGTCACGTTCTGTTTTTAGGTCAGTTCCACCATGGATGGGGGAGATGGCTCTGCCGACCTCGTGATAAACAAGAGGTTTGTGTCTGAAGCAGAGCTAGAGGAGCGGCGGAAGAGAAGACAAGAAGAATGGGAGAAGGTCCGAAAACCTGAAGATCCAGAAGGTATGGGATAGATTTTTGGTAATTACAGGAAAGAGATCCAGGGGTATTTCTAGGAACACGAAAATAAAAAGGAGTAGCTCGTACTCTGCAAGCTCCAAAAGGTTTTCCCTTGAAGAAAGTAAGAACTGTTGGTGACTTAATATTTCTAACATACAGTCTCATTTCCTCCATCATTCCTTCCTTTCAGAGTGCCCAGAGGAGGCGTATGACCCACGCTCATTGTATGAAAGACTTCAGGAGCAGAGAGAAAAGAAGCAGCAGGAGTTCGAGGAGCAGTTTAAGTTCAGTAAGCACCAACCTCTATTACTTTAAACAGAACTCAGCAAATTGCAGCAGCCGTATGCAGCATCTGCAGGTCTTACCTGTCTGTCTGAGAAGTGTATTCAAAGGTAGTAGATAATCCTGCAGATGACAGCCAATTCTCTGCATCAAGGCAGTGCTGAACATGCATTGCATTTCCTATTGCAATTCCCTGACCATAACTGGGTGACTCAAACTTCACAGAGCAGTTTGAGGCTCAAGATCAGCTCTTGGGTGAAGTGAACGTGGAGGAGCTGAGCCTTCAAAAAGAAGATATTAATGAAATGAAAACCTGATTTCTACCCATGTTTGAATTTCTGGTTTTATAGAAGAATCCTGTGCTTTGTATCACTTGTAGATGTGCTGCTGAGCGTAAAGACGATAATGAGAACTAGAAAATTAACAGTCAAAATGGGACCTATTGGCTCTATTTAAAGAGACATGAGGGTGATGCTGTGGGACTCCATTTTAAGGCAGCTTCTTGCTGATTTTGGTTCTTTAGCTGGAGTCCTACCCTCAAACTCTTGCACTCTTTAAGCTCCGCGTTGCATAGCTGGATTCTGTCTAGAATTTCTCACGGTAGCCATGGAACAGAACTGTGTCTGACCTTTAACAGCGTTTGAGTTTTGCAGACCTTTCCTGTTGAGGCCGGCAGGTTGCCAGTTATCAGCGTAAATGGATTGCTGAGCTTGCCATTAGACTGAACAGGACTTGACTGGGAGGTGAAGATTAAAAAAAACCCAACATCTGCCTCATGTAAAGGCCTCAAAATCCTTTTATGGAATTAAACTAATGAGTAAAGGTGGTGTTTGGGTTCAGGTGCCTCAGGCTGACTCTGCAAACACCAAAACTTGGTTTCTCTAACAAGTACTTGTGAAGACCTTTCTAAATCAATAACTTGGATGGAAAGATGTTGACCATTTGTCTAACAGAAGGGAAGACCCTACTGAACTCACACCTACAAACCCCGCCTTGCTTATCTCTGTGGTAATGGTGTTTGAACTGTGTGAGTCTGGTGGAGGTTTTGTGCTCAAGCGTTTAAGAGTTTGGGCTTGCTTAGCATCCAGTATCATTAACCAGAAAATATTTCTACTCCTTAATTACAGAACAAAGCAGATAGTTTGTCCCTTATGGGGTTTGCTCTGTGCCTATTACTTGACAAAATAGTGTATCTGCTAGAAGACATAACTTGGTCACCCAGGACTCAACGCAGTGTGTTCCCAGTTACACTGTGCAAAGTATTCTACCTCAGCAGCACTCAGAGTTGTCATCTGCAAGATGTGGATGGCTCCCTGCATTTCACAGGGCAGTTGGAAATCATCAGTTGAAAAAATCACCTGAAGAGAAGAGCAAAGTGAGGGAAGGTCATGGCTGCTCCCCAAAGGGCCTGAGCTTATCTATATGCATTTTTTTTTTTTTTTTTTTTCCCCTCCAGAAAATATGGTAAGAGGCTTAGATGAAGACGAGACAAACTTCCTTGATGAGGTTTCTCGGCAGCAAGAGCTACTGGAAAAGCAACGGAGAGAAGAAGAGATGAAAGAACTAAATGAATACAGAATATCCTTTGCTTATAGGGCTGACGTTCTTATACTGGGGGTTTGGAGTCTGGACTGCAGTTTCAGTCTGTCATTCACATTCTTATTATAATACTGCTTTATAGAACACACGTGATGATTCTCTTTTACTGTTATTGTTGTAGCTTGGATCTCCTACCAGGATGTTTGATTCCAGGCCACCAGCCATTCACAAAGATGTACTGCAGAGCAGCATAGGACACTTTCTGTCTTTAATCTGCATCAGAAAGGGGAGATCTGGGATGATTTTAGGTTTGCTGTCTGTTCTGAACTGAATGTCTTCTGAGGGTTACCTCACTTGTGCAGAAAGCAGTGGTTGCCTTGCCTCCTAATGAACAACACTGCTTAAAGTAATGAGTGAACAGAGTGCAAGTTCTCAAGGATACATTAGTATAAATGAGTCTGAAAGCAGGAAAAGGAGCGAGCAGCCCATATTTATGAGGTGACCAAAAAATATTCAGCAAATGCTACAGAGAGCTGCATTACCCTATGTTAGTTAAGGATTTATAACTCAGAGCATCTAAGTCTTCTGCGAAGAGCATCCGAGCTCTCTCACTAATTCATTTATGAAGAGGCAGTACTGATGCATTTTTTTAACAACTTTTTTTTTTTAATGTCAGCTGAAGTTGGCCGATGGATCTGGAATATTTCCTTGATTTGTTGGATCTAATTATGGGATATCCATGGGATATATTTAGGTTCTCTGCTGGTTGCTCGCAGGTCTGGCTGACGCAGGGATGTGCAGAATCACGTAGTGCTGTGCAAGCAGCTGACAGCCCTAGTTAGGTCACATATGTCCAGGGGTGAACCACACCAGCTCAGAATGAATCTTCTGTTGTCTTGGATAAGCTACATAATGCAGTGATCCCTGAAATTACTGAGCAGGGCTTCTTCCAGATGTCCACATCGAACCTCAGTCTCAGAATCAGCCAGCTTTGTATCTGAAGTCCTGATGTACGCTAACTGTAGAACTTGCTGCTAACATACTGGGTAACGTCATGGAGAACCTTGGAGCAACTTGCTAAATGACCCACAGATTGAACAATTTTTGGTGGTACTCTTTCAGAATAGCCCTGTGTGGTCTGTAGGCACTGTGCAGGAGTTCCTCCAGGCCAGAAAGAGGATTGTCAACACAGTAGGTGTGATGATTTAGTCCTGATAGAACATCCAGTTTAAGAGACATTGTTCCATGGTGAAAACCTACATCAGTATTGAAGAATAGAGCTTGTTTGTTTTTCTTCTTTTTCTGTGGTTAAAAAAAAAAATCATGAAACCATACATCCTGAAGATAGACGTGCTGGAATATTTGAATGCACTCAAGAAGGAGAAATTCATATGCATTCATATGGATCCATAGGAGTTTTATTTCCTCCTATATGACTAGCTGGGTTTTGTAGCTCCTTACCCTGCCTCTTCAGCGTTGGAGTGAAGATTTAAAGATTTTTCTTAAGCCAGATTCAAGAAATGCTTGAAAGCAGCAGCATCCCTTTGTCTTCAATGCTGTGTGAACGCTGACATCCCCCTCCAAGGAGAAGGCGTTACTATTGTAGGATGGTGCAACATCAAACCGTTGTTGGCAGGACGAGCTTCTGGATTGCTTCTGTTAGCCACAGGATGGCACTCCTGTGCCATCTTAAAAGCATCACAACGGCAGTTGGCGTTCGAGTTGAGGCAGGGAGCAGTCAGGGCTGTTCTGTATCCTTGGGAAAATCCAGTTAGGGAGGGCATCTGAACATCCCTACATGAAGGGGATCAGAGGCTGAGCGGGTCACTCCGAAGTAAGGTGCTGGTTTATAGTTGGTAGGGGTTCAGTGGTGGGATGGGAACTGGGACCTTCAATAGGAACATGAAATTCACTGTTGGATATTTACATGCAGTAGCTGGGACAGCTGTGAAACTCAGGGCTCAGTTACATTGAGCGGTCACGGGGAATGGCAGTCAGCGAAGGAATTTGTAGAAAGGCAGATTTAAGGTTATAAGCTAACATCCTTGTAAAATAGGTTAACTCTCCTCTGCCATGTGCAACATTAAGGTTTGCAGAAGCTTTTATGCCTCTACCGATACCTCACAAAGAGGCCTCTCCTGTCTTGGCTGAAGGTGCCAGATAGGTGTCATCACAAATAAGTTTCCTTTGCTAGAATATGTGAATGAGCTTCAGTTGCTGCTGTCAGCTAAGTATGTCAGGGAAGAAGAGCCTGTCCTCCCCATTCCTTCCTTGTTGATCCCTTAACCCTTAATTCACAGCACTCTCGCTAAAGTGGGAGTGGGTATGGACCCAAAGAAGGAAACTGAGAAGAAATTGCCCATGAAGTCAGTGGAAAACAAGAACAAATTCTCTCAGGCAAAGCTGTTGGCAGGAGCTGTGAAACACAGAAGGTTAGTTTCACACTTCTATAAATGCACGAGGAACGGAACCTGGTTAACAGTGTAAAGGGAAGCCGGCCAAAACTGCCTCCAGAGAATGAGGTGCAAACCTTAGCCCTAAAGAAAAAAGGGGGGAGGTACAGGAAAAGACCAGCCTTGTTTCTATGGGCTCTCACCAACTGTTGGAGAAACATGAGGCAATTCAAACGGATAAGCATGTGTAAAGCAAGTGGGTAGGCTCTCCATTCTAGGCTGCCAGGCTTGGGCACTCCTGCTGTGGGTTCCAGTGCTTCTCTCTTTTTCAGCCTTGAAAATACCAGCATTCACCTCAGTTCTCTAATCCGATTCAGATCTTCCTAACAACCTATTTGATCTGTGTTTAAAATGGGTCATTTTAAGTGGTTGCTGGGGGCAGTGTGGGGAGGACTTTGCATACCAATCTGATCCGAGGGCATCATTCAAATGTCCCATGTTCCTCACCAATTGGCACTGATACATCAGCACCCTTCCTGTCCCACAGCCATAACAGTTGAGTTGGTGACCTGCTGCCTGTTCTGATCTCAGCTTGCAAACGCAGCTGCTGGTGTGCTGTGGGTTACAGATAAGCCAGGCACCCGGGCCCAGGCCAAATCCCTACAGACAAATCATTGAACACTTAAGGCAATTCCTGACATGTAGAAATTCAGGCAGTAGTCTTAAATGCATCCTAGAGAATAAATGTATGAGCAGAAGGACCAGCACAATAGAGGATGTTACAAAAGAAGTGCTCACCTCTCTCTGAAGATCCAGGCGGGCAGGAAAAACTCCACACAGGAAGAATCTGCAGCAAGAGATCCTTCCCCAGTGGCAGTCAGCCCTTAAATGAGGTCTAAGAGAAGTGCAGCCAGGCTCCACCCCTTCCTGTCACACAGCTGCATTGCCTTCACCTGTGCTCCCAGGGCTGACCGCTCCTTTCCCAGGTGCTCAATCGGTGGCTCAGGCTGTGACTCAACAGTTCCCACATAATGAGAGATGATTATTTTAGAAGCTTATCTTGTAGGGTGATGTTTAGCTCCCAGTTCAGTAGTAATTGCTGTCTGTGCAAACTGAAGCAAGCTCTTCCAGCACCTCATTTGTGGGGTATTGGCTTTTTTAAAGGGAGAGAGTAAAAACCCCTAACCAGCAGCAAGCAGCCAGCAATGCTTCCTGTTGCGACCAGTGGTACATAACCCAGTGGGGTGCATGGAGGGAGCTGGTGTGTGCTTAGTGGTACATGTGAAATCTGCAGACAGCATCTGTTTGAAGAGAGCACCCGAGCTGACACGTTGGTGCCGTCACCAGCTTTCTTTGCAGTCCTCTCTTCTTGCTGTTTTATTTTCTGTTGCACGCTATGCAGAACCAAACACAGCATGAGTTCAACATCTTCTTTCAGAGTAGATGTCCTGCAAAGGACTTCTAGTATTAAAACCTCCTTGCTCAGAATAACCTTTCATCTGTCCTTCGTGTTCTGCCACGGGAGGGGAAAAAGAGCCTGGAAAGGGAAGAACACTGATGTTGGGCCTGCAGGGTGGTGACCGCTCAACTCTGTCAAGCAGGGAAACCAAAGCTCACGTGTCATTGGTGGTCTCTGGGATATTCCAGCTGAGCAGGAGTCCCAGAGCGAGCTCCGGATCACTCCCTGCTGGAATAGCTGTAGCATTTGAGGCAAAAGAGTGATTCTGAACTTCACAGTAATGAAGTGGTGGGTTATGCGGAACGAGATGAGGACTTATGAGGAACTTTCCTTTTTCCCCACAGTTCAGATGGTGGCAACAGTGTGAAGAGGTTGAAGCTCGATACTGACCACGAAGAAAAGAACCAAGGTATGTCCTGATTTCTGCTGTCGGGAAGCTGTCTGCCTCTCACCTGAACAGCACCTGACTTAGGGAGTGTAGGATCTGGTGGAGGATTTGCTTTTCTGCTCCTTCATCATGCTAGGCAGCACAGGTCGGCGTGTTATCTGCTACAGCCGTGGCTATGGTGACTGTGGGCATTGACAGCCGTTGCGGAAGGAACCTCCTCTGGTCATCAGTCCGTCCCTCGCCTATACCATTCCTGACAGATGATTGTCTAAGCTGCTCTTCAATCTCTGCAGATAGAGACTGTGCTCCCTCCTGAGGCAGTTGATTCTAATGCTTAGCTGTTCTTACCAAGCTGTTCTTGAAGTGCTTTCCCTGATAAATAATGGGAGTCTCCTCAGCTGCATTTCAAGCCCAGTGCTGCTTCTGTCAGCCAGAGGCACGGAGAACAGCTCATTCCCTTCCACCAGGTGTATTTGTGCAGCGCCACTGCTCACTTTTCATGCTACAAAGTGATCTCGTCCATCCTGCAACCAACTTATTTCAGAAAATGGTGAGCAGCTAGAAAGAAAGCTAAGCTGTGTTTCAGTCGTAGCTGTCAGGATTGCAATTGACTCGTTGTCAAGATCTTCTGACACAAATAGGGTGAGCTGCGATTGTGTACTGACAACCCAAGGCGCTTCCTGCATCTCCTTCTGTTCAGCAAACTATCAGAACGCTGGAAAAAAATTAATGAGCTGTGGAAGATGGGAGCGTTGACTTAGCAGAGCGCTGGAATGAAACTATTCCCCAACTATGCTGCTGTATTGTTAAAAAAAATCACAAACTAATTGCATAAAACAGAGCTATTTATTCTTATTTGGTGGGTTTGCTATTTGACACCTATCAAACTGACAACCTTAAGAATAAAAATCTGTAATGCCAGCATAGAGCCGGGCTTAACTACGATGGGAAAAAATCCCCCGAGGCAGCAAGTCCTCCCTGTCAGAATGGCTTTTGTGCTGCGCAAAGCCGCCTTACGCCGGGATTAAATCCTGCAGTCACCCACTACTGGCGTGCCGCTAGCAGGTGAATGGCACACAGCAGCTCCTGCGCTGATGAAAGAAACCCTTTCCTGCTCTCTGGGTTCTGACTGAAGTCCTTCTCTTGCAGAAAAACCGTCCTGTGTTCCCCTGGGGAGCAGCTCTGTGGGAGGATCTGCGGTCCACTGTCCGTCGGCCGCGGTCTGCATTGGGATCCTGCCCGGCCTGGGCGCCTACTCCGGCAGCAGCGACTCGGAGTCCAGCTCGGATGGAGAAGGCACCATCAATTCCACTGGGAAGATCGTCTCTTCTGTCTTTCGTAGCAACAGTTTCTTTGATGGTCCATAACAAAATCCCTCCGTGTGTAACGTAGTGCAGAGTTCACTTCCAAAGCCCCGGTGGATGTTTGATGCATCCTTCAGTCCCAGATATAATATTTCTAGCTAACCTCTCAACTTTAATACGTTCAGATGCTTCTAAAGTAATTCATTTTTATTTTTTCCCCCCGATTTTTTTTTTTTCCATTTCTGAGATTCTCACTGAGCCTGAGGTGGGAATGCTGCCACCCCAAAGCAGAGGGCGCACCTCGACCTGCAGGCGAGGGCTGGGGTAGGGAGGAGAGCGCCTTTTTATCATTCTCGTGGAAAGAAAGAATGAATTCTGGTGATCAGTGGAGTTTATACAAGACCAACAGGCAAAAAAAAAAACCCAAAAACTCACTCGGAGCACGGAAGTCTTGTAGGAGCAGCCATGTGTTCTGTTTTAAAATGTCATTTTTATTCTGTATTTGAGAAATGGGGGCAGAACAAAAATGGAGCAGATGGTGAAGTGTGGATTGCCATGACACTGTAAAGAAGTTTTAGTGTTACGCGATTAAAGACATTCTGAATGCATTTTTTTTTTTCCTTCTTGGCTCGTGCCATTCATAATTGTTCCTGTTCCATTAAGCAATTCGGGTTCTGCTCAGCCAGCCTTGTCCTCAACCCACCATCGAGACGGGGCTGAGGCGGTGCCCTCCTTCTGAATGAGTGCAGTGGAACTGTTGGTGGTGGTTCTGCTCAAGCTCTGCTCCTGTGGTGTAGTGTGAGTAGCGCGGGGGTGGGGTGTCCCGGCTCAGTCAAACCAAGCTGTGCACAGATTGGAGAACTCCAGCGCCTTTTGCAGTAGGAGAGCAAATGGCTGTCGAAGTTCTGTTGAATTTAAGAGACCTTACACTGCCCGAGTGCTACCTGGCACTCTGGTTTTTGCTCCCGAGCTGCTCCTGCCTTTCCTAGCCTCTCTAATGATGGAAGATAGTCACTCCCACTGCCTTGATTTAAGCCTGCTTTTCTTCAGAGTTGCTCGTGGAGGAGCCTTGCGTAGCTGCAGTGGAGAGGTGTGCATCTGCCTGGTGTGAAGCTCGATCCATGATGTCTCTGAAAAGCCCCAGCAGCAAACCCCAGCCATGAGTGCTTTCCTGAATGGTATTTCGCATAGCTGCCCTCCGAGCAGCTGTTAGATTCAGATGGAAACGTAGAGTGGGGTTTGGCAGTTGTGGGCAGGCACAGTGGTGCATAGGAGCTTGCAGGTAGTTGTGTTGGACCATACCTGGCCAGGAGGGAGACAATTCTGTGGGAGAGCCCTGCTTTCCTTGCTTCTTGAGCAGGATCGGGGCAGCTGGGGAGCCCCATTAGCTCACAGCAGCCCTTGTGCTCAAGGCCCTTCCAGCAAGTTGCTCTTGCAGCTGCCCTGTGTAAGCAAGCTGCTGTGCAGCCTGGCTACCAAGTCCCATTCACTGTCTTACAGACAAAGTCATTTGACGTTAAAGGTATTAACTGCGCTCTGAGGCACTGCATGAAGGGAAAGAGGGCAAATCTGCCCAACCGGAAGCAGCTGGGGCAGGAACACTGCCCTGGGGTTGGGAAAGGACTCCAGCAGCACCATCGTTTCATGATGGAACTGAAATATTTCAGATTTCCTTCTCTCTGCGCGAGGTTTCCTGATGGAAAGAAAGCATTTTTCCAGAGCGCAGACTTTGATGTGAAAGCTGAGCAGCACAGCGCCTGCCTGGCTGGCAGCAGAGCTGCATACAGCGTTAGTTCTAAACAAGCCACCATTCAGGGACCGCTTCCCTATTTGGAAAAGGGGGGGAGGGAGGGGTTGGGTGTTTTTCCTTTCCAGAGGGCTTTGCAAGGCAAACATTTCCCCGAGCTGGCCCCACCTCCAGGGCCGAGGCCGGCATAGGCCCTGCACTGTGCCAGCGTGCTCCAGGCATGGTGCAGGTGGAGCAGCAGGGGACACACTGGGCTGCTCCAAGCACCCAGCCCTCACACAGCACTCCCAGCCCGGACCAGACAGCAGTCCCTTGTTTTAAATGTCCGAGTTTCTTTATTAACCTGAGTATAACAAATATAACATGTACACAGTATAAAAATGAACGTAGAGCATGACAGCGGTACGGGTACGGCACAGATACACGACCAGTTCAACAAATGGTAATAATAATAATATATTAAGCATTTCACTGCTTGGAAAAAGCAAGTTTTGTTTGTAAAAATTGTATCCTGTTCCACTAAAATTATACAAAGTACATTCAATACTGAAAAGTGACTCAACGGAGTGGGGTTGGGGCACGGCCCGGCCTCTCGGTGTTACCTCGGGCTGCAGCTGTACAACGTGGATCCAGGCGCTTCTCCAGGCTGAGCTTTAAGAACTTAACAATTAAATTAAGAAGTACGAACCTGTGTGTTTCAGGGAGGGTATTCTTCATTGAACAGCATGTGGAACATGCACTTTCAGTGGGACCAACAGACTCCGGCAACATGCAGACGGGGCCGGGCACGGCGCTACGCGGGCTCCAAGTTGATGGGAGGCAGGTTTTGGTGCTTGAAGTACTGCACGACTTGCTGCGGCAGCTCTGCCAGCACAGCTTTGGCCAGTGTCTCCTTGGGGGCCTGCGGGCAAACAGAAAAAGCAGCAGTGGCACAAGACTGGATACAGCTGTGGTTATACTGTATGTCACCATCTTGGGGACAGTTCTCTTGCAGGGCAGGGCGAGGCAGGAGGTGTGGGAGAGGGTAGAGCTGATGGGCACACAATGAGTGCTCTCTCTTTTAAGTCACTCCCAAACATTTTGGCATCTGCTGGGGATGACGTGGGTCGGATCACAGAAACACAGAATCAGAATGGTTTGGGACCTCAACGATTGCCTCCTTCCAATGAGATGTCACATCCAGACCATGGGCAGGGACACCTCCCATTCACCAGGTTTCCCCAAAAGCCCATCCATGACCTGGGGCACGTCCAGCAATGAGGCACCCACAGCTCTGGGCAGCTGTGCCAGGGCCTCACAGCCCTCACAGCCAATAATTTCTTCCTTACATCCAACCTAAACTTCCCGTTAGTTTAAAGCCATTCCCCCTTGTCCTATCACTACGTCCCCTGACAAAGAGTCCCTCCACGTCCTCCCTTTAGGTACTGGAAGGCCACAGTGAGGTCTCCCTGGAGCCACCTCTTCTCCAGGGGATGGCACCGCAGCCCCAGACCCCACTGCTGGGGGGCACGGACTCACATTGCGGAAATCCCGGAAGGGCACAAACTGGACGATGTCACGCACGGCCTCCTCGCCAGTGTGGGAGCGCAGCACCCGGCTGTCCCCATCCAGGAACTCCATGGCAGCGAAGTCAGCGTTGCCCACCCCCACGATGATGATGGACATGGGGAGCTTGGCTGCCTGTATGGGGGAATAGTGAAAATCTATGGGGTGACGCTGCCTCTGGGCACCCATGGATCCATAGGGTGCCGTGGGGTCCGCCCCCCCCCCAGTGGCAGCACCCCCTCCTTTCATGCCGCCCCCATGCTGTGTGCCGCGTGGGGGCTGCGCTGTGTGGG
>PPHD01009766.1:0-20298 GCA_002909625.1 Bambusicola thoracicus | reverse complement strand
GCTTCTGAGATCATTATAGGCTTAAACTCTGCAATATTTGGCTGGAAGCACACCGTATGGGATTGCCAGTTTTGTTATATACCAACTTTTTCCCTATCAGCGCACCTGAAAGGGGATTAGGCAATACAGAAAGGAACCAATCAGGGATGCTGGATACCAGCCACGTTTGGTTATCATTTCACTGACCTAATCATTCTTTTCTTTGGACCATGCAAAGGTCTTATGGAAGATGTCTAGCTTTAACAACCAAAGAAAAAACTCAAGTTTTTCCAGTTCTCTTTCTCTAGCTGGTATCACAGATCTAGCTATGTAATGATTCAACCTGATAAATTGTCCCAACTACTACAGAAATGTAGACAAGAAAATCTTACTGAAGACTGGATTTGCACATTCTTACGCAGCAGCTACTTGCTTTAGATAGAAAGTTTTCCATATTTTAGTGAGAAAGCCTCAGATTCAGCAGTGATTTAGTTTGGAGTGATTTCTGCTCAAGAGTTTTTATTTTTGATTGTCAGATCATTCTGTTGCAAACATTTCAAAAAATAATAATATGTAAAAAACTCTGCTTTCCACCCTGTTCTAATCTTATATATCTGTGAAGCACAAGGGAATATCCCCAGTGAAACAGTTGAAGTATCAGATCTTCCCAATCCAGAAACATGATTAATTATCATGTATAAGTAAATAAGAATTGTTTCAATTCATTTTCAGATGCAGGAATATTGAAACTACATCAATAATTACTGAATAAAAAGCCGAGCCCTGGGTTTTGGACTCCCTTCAGTGGTTTGGATCAGGAGTTCATTCAGATTATGTTACTGCTAACAGCTATGCATGGCATTTTGGCTTGGGTTCAATTCCTTTGCATCTAAGACCAGGATAGACCTTCAGCTCATCTCCTTTGACTCTTCTCTTAGCCCATACAATTATATTTCACTCACATATTTCTAAGCTGAGCCCACTTACATTAATTAAATGAGAGCATTTCAGAAATCAAGAGATAGAACTGTTGCCTGCTCTAGGCAGAGCAACCAGGACTTTGCAATGGCAAAGAGCAGATAAAGGTGACAACACCTGGGATTTGTCTCATGTAACTGTAAATGTCTTTAAGGTAGATGTCTGCATCTGGTGTCACTGTGCTTGTACTCCTCTGCAAGGAGAGCAAGGGCATTTCTTAAGCACAATTCATCTGCTTCAAGATGAGATCTACTTCCCCACTGCTGCTCGCTGAAGGGTGACCACCTCAGGTGTAGGAGGTTGTGATACAGATTGCCAAGAGGTGTGCAGAGCCATCACCTGTTGTGCCCGTGCCACAAGCACTACGAGGCAGGTTTCAGGCTCTTAAGGGTCTCTGCTGGCTTAACCAAGCGAAGAATCAGATTAGCAAACTGTCCAAATGCAAGAGAGGTTGGCTGGGATTTCCAGTTGGGTTCTGCATCTACTGCTAAGGACAGCTCTTTATCATGCGAAAGCGTCTTCAGGGCTAAGATGAGACTGACTGCATCCTTCATGAAAGTGAGAAATTATATTATTGTCCTTTCACTCTCATATAGGATGCTTAATTAGAAAAGAGCCTTTGAATGTTGTTAAATCTAACCAGGCTCTATTTTATTCTAGATTATTATGTAGATTAGGCAATGTCTGACACTCAAAATTAAACATTAGTAACACAAAATAAGAATAAATTAAAAGATTGCAAGGTGTATTAACTATTCCCACTTCGTTGTAGCTTTCCTAATACTGCATGACAAGAGATGCTGGTTAAGAGAATTTGGTTCAATCCTTGTGGAAATGTGTTATGGAGGAAAATAAATTACAGAAAATGTGAAATTTGGAAATAAAAGTCCTACAAGAAATTGTTTTCTGCTTATGTAGACAGGATTAGAAAATACAGACTAGTGCAATACAATGTCTTCCAACATTTCAACTCAGCCATCACGTTTCAACTCTCTTCTGAAAGAATAGCCCCTAGGAAGAGAGCTGAGTGCCAACTTCACAGCACATAAATTAGCGTCCTTCTCCAGCTAGTGGGATATTGAGAGGAGATTGGAATTGCTTTGTTACTCAAATGTATTTGACATACTCTTTTGCCATTTTTTTAAACCCTCTTGGCTATTAAATGCTTTGCCCTGAACAGTTGTGATCCCTATTTAGAGGTGAATTGCTTTCCTTAAATCTAATAAACGAGCAACTTGGCTTGTGTGAGTAAAAGTAGCAGTTTGCACCAGAACTTGCATCCACAGTCGTGATACTGCCATTTGAAAGAAAGAGTATGAGCAGTCACAAACAATTAATGGAAAATTGTAACAAAAAAAGGGGCAGACAGGGTGAAAAAGAGTTTTTTAGAAAATCCAAATGTCTGTGGATTACTTAAGCTTAACTCTCCACCTCCATATACATCCTCTAGCTTGTCAGAGAGCCTCAATATGTCCACACAACCCAGCACGTTACACATACAGCATGCAAGACACATTAAGAAACTTGATGTTAGGTTTCCCACTGATTTCTGAGTGAGTGGATGTGTGGTTGACTGTCAGCCTTTTTCCTTTTTCCCAGCACGCCTGGATCGCTAGTTTTGCTGTCATCAGTCCAAACACATGCTCTATTTTCCCCTATTTCTAAACAGAACTATTACTCCCTCTTCCCCTCCTTGATACATTACTCCTTCCTGCCTCCCCTTGCTCCAAAGCAGTAGTGCCTGCCAGAAATGTAAGAGATTCGGTGGGTGCATGAAGCAGCCTGGGGAAGGGGCCAGCAGGATGGAATTGCCCATCTTTAGCCCAAAGCACGAGATTCTCAATCTTTGGATTATTATTCACCAGAAAATTCAGGAAATGGGAGACACAGAAAAAAGTGACTTGCTCGGCTAGGACATTTGTCAATGAGTATGCACGCACTCTAATGTGGAATCTATACCAGTGATTAAATGGTCTTTAAATCAAAGCCAATAGATAAATAAGGGAACTATTCCAAAACCAAGGGGGTTAAAAAACACTCTGCATGCACCTGCTGGAGACGCTGTGCTGCTGGCTCTACATTTCAACTCTAACCTGTATTTGATATGGTGTTGTTGCAGCTGTGGGTTGGGGTGGTTTATTTAAGTGGCTCCAAATGCTTGTCAGTGTGGCAACCAGCTGAATACATAAAACAGGCTCTCCAAACCCTTTATGGCCCAGGGTCAGAGTAAATGGAATAATAAAATCCAAATGCTTTTGTCTCATTTTCCATCACCCAAGCCTTCCGCATAAATCTACAGCTTTGCAATGACCTTCGCATTCAGTGTCGAGGATGAGGCCGCAGGTCTGAGATACATTTGGTCTTCATCTTAGGTCTTTAAAAGCTTTTTCCAATTAATTTTAACTGACTTCCATAAGGATCAAGTACAGTTTCCTCCTCCCAGCCCCCTCATTTCACATCCCACCCCCTTTCTCTCCTACTCGGCATCTTCTTCAACCATTCAATTGGGGGAACACTGGAGAATAATGCTATTGATCACATTATGTGTGGTAGCACCACCAGAAAGGACATTTACAGAATAAGTGATTTAGCAAATGGGAGGTGGGAGATTTCTTTAAGGAGTTTTAATTTGATGTTTTCCTCTCTGCTGGGTGTCTGGTTTTATTTATTTTTCTAGTGCCACATTATCCCCACACAGATGTCATCAGGGGGATCCACAGTCTCCTGTACATGTGTTTACAAAGGGTAGGTCACTATTAAACTAAAATATTTATGTTTGGGTTTAGTGAATCAAAAATCACCTTGTCTGGAATTAACTGTCGAGGGCTGCTCCTTCCCCCCTCCCCATCTGATCTAAATTAGATGTAAAGCTGCATCTACGTGCCTCAATTATAACACAAAGCAATCCATACCTCTGTCAGAAAGAAGTGCTCCAGACACTTCCATATATCCTGATCATAAGAATGCGGGCATCTCCTCTCCAAATTCCCAAGCAGGATTTTAACAATCTGCTAATAAACTGATGTCCAAAAATCCTCTCATTCCTAATTTTTCACTTAGTGAAGCTGGGCCAGACTTTGAGAACTGTAGTGAGCGTTAGGGGACACATTCACAACCCAGAGTCTCTACTTTTATTGTGGCTCCATTAGCTTCCATAGAGCTAAACAGATCTATACAAGCAGAAGACTTGGCCCATACTGTGAAGATACAGACAATAAACCGAACAGTTTGGTACCTCGCTTCTGGGGACTTGGGCTCAATTAACTTTAGACAAAACAAGGAGCAAAAACATCCATAAGACGGCTGCCTTCCCGTGGTCAGCCAAAAGGAAAACAGCAACTGGCTGTGATCTCCAAAGAAAATCTGAACTTCTCGAGATTTCCTGTCCAGAATTTTAAACATTTTAAAAATTAAGAAGGTTATGATCGTGTTCTGTAAGCACCAAAAAACCCGTCCCAATTCAATTATGCACTCGTACTTGATTCTACATGAGACTATTGAAGAAAAAATAGAAAGAAGGGAAGAGAAGGAATGAGAAAAGGAGAAAGAAGGATAGGAGGTAAGAAGAAAACTCATTTAGTTACAGAAACGTAAGCTAAAAACAAAAAAAAAAAGAAAAAAGAAAGAAGGAAAGGAAGGAAGGAAGGAAAAAACAAACAAACAGAGAAAGCAGGTGTTTAGCAAGTCAATTAATTTATATGGCTTCTAGCAGGCACAGGGCATTAACACTACCCCAGCCCTGCACACAGGTGGCAGGGTGCATGCTCAGGAGGCGGGCAGGCAGCAAGACATACTGTGAATTTTCTCCCTGAGCAACACGATTATAGCAACAACTGCAAATAACTTTGTGCTGATCCGCGGTGATGCATTCAGCAGCCCCTAATCTTCCAAATGTCTGCCTATGCGATGGTATGAAAGCTATGGCATTCCTTCAGCCCTCACCTATGGAGAAACATCTGGGCTTTCCTATCAATTCTGAATTTATGGGTTTCTGAGCAGATTGAAAAGGGAGCCAAGTGAAGATCATTAATACAATCCTGAGAAGGCAAGAAGATAAAGAAATACTGGAGGAACGTACAAGCAAGAGACACACTCCACATATTTGCACCTGGAGTTTTTAAAAGCCATTTTCAGGCCCGCTCATTTACAAGAGAAGGAAACTGAGGCACAGGGTGAAACAATTGAACCATGCCGTGCGGCAGAAGCAGCAAGCGAATCAGATCCCCTGCCTCAATTCTCCACATGAGCTTCAGAAACCTCCATGCCGTGGTTCACATGTGAAACTCTAAAAGCTTAATTGAGAGGCTGTGTTTCCCCTGGAGTGGAATCAAATGAAACACTCAAGCTAGACACTCAAGTAGGCTTACTGGTTTAATTTAAAAGCGAGGGGGACTGGTAGCAGGGAGCTCTCGGTCAGGGGTCATTTGGTGGGGAATATACTTCTCACCTTTATGTTCCTCAAGGCTGAGCTCTGGCAAACTTAATGACATTTGGCACATCCACCTGCTCTATTGGTTTATCCTTGAATTAGACAGCTCAGCTCAGAGTGCCTTGAGAGCTTCTCTGAGTCTTGGTTTTTATTTCTTTTTAGGGGTTTGTTTGTTTGTTTTTCTCTTTTTAGAGTAGGATTATAGTAATATTAGTAGTAGTATTAGCAGTAGAAGTAGTAGGACCCTACAATGTATAAGCGAAAAGAGTCTGTGCAATTTGTGATGCGGTTTGCCTGGAGGAATGATGTTAATTTGGAGCATTCAGCTTTCCCTCAGCGTCTGCTTTGCGATTATACAAAAATAGGAATTTCACAGGATCTTGATCCAGGAGATGAAGCTGACTTCATTCCTTTTTAAGACTTCGGATTTCAGACCAAACATCTGTTTGAAACTCGAGCTGAAATTCACATGATTTAGACACAAAGCCATGAGTCAATTAGATGTCCAGCATGCATGGTCAAGATCCTTGGCTCTGATCCTCTGAAAAATTAGCACGTAAGTAATTTTATACACATAAGAAGGCCCAGTACATTCAATAGGATTACTCCGGGTTATTAAGCTTTTCCCAGGGCAGAGTTCACAGTTGGAACCAAACCATAAACCACATCAAGTTCATACACTTCTCGTAGAAACATTTTTGCACTTCTGAAACCAGAAGAATTTTCTCTTCACGGCTCCGCAATCATCACTCAACAGTGGGGATACTCCTGGAGGAGAACTCCAGCTCTGCCAGCAGCCAGCAGTGAGCCGAGAGGTGCCGAAACTCTATTTTTGCACCCCAACTCATTTATCAAAAAGGGACATCCAAGGCACTGTTGGAGCCAGGCCGCTTCCATGCGGAACGGTTTGGGTTGTTGTTTCGGGTTGGTTTTTTTTCCCTCTAAAAGCCATTGAACATTGTCCACAGTTTTTCCACAGCATCAAGAGCTTTTCACAAGGAGATTTCTTCCCTTTTTTCTGCTCTTGTTTTCAAGAAAAGAAGCCCTGTTTGGTGTCCGTGATGATCTCCATGAGCCACGGGGATATCTAGAGAGGGGACTTTCCTCTTAAATTACAGATTCTTGTCAGACTCAGTGGGTGAGAGACCCACGTGCCCTCGTCTGGTCGCAGAGCACAGCACACTGGCACATTAGCTTCTGAAGCTGCCTTTTTAGTGCTGACCTTTCTATTAATGCTAATAGGGTTTAGAGAAATAAAATGTAAATTTGTCTCTAAATGGATTAGTCCAGGCTGGGGGTGGGAAAGAAAGGTGCAGGAGGGGGTATTGCTTGAAGCATTTGCACTAAAATTAAAACATTTATGCTCTAACATTTAATTTCATTAGTGGCACATCGAAGTTGCCTGAATGTGTAATACGCTTCCCAAGTCCTCTGTTCTCACTCCAACCTGCATCCACACGCTGGAGTTATTCACCATATTTACCTAATAAATGTCCTCCTCTCAAAGCTCACATTTTGTCATGAGGGTGGTTGGTTGGTTGTTGCATCGTGGGATCTCCAGGGAAGGAAATAAACAGTCCTGCAAGCTTCAGCTCTGCCCCAGGAACCGTGAAGCTGCAATCTGGGCCTGAAATAAACCCCTGTATTCTATCTGCACAACACTATGAGTGCCCATTTCTTCCCATCAGCTCAGAGTTTACACACAGGAATTGAGTAACAAGGTTAATTGGTGCTTAGGAGTGCTTTACCTAGGCAGAGATCTTAAGAAAAGTGAGCCAACAGCAGCATTGCCATTTTTCAGATGGGGAAATTGAGCCATAATTGGCAAAGATCTATTTAGTTGTGAGGACTCGCAGGAATAGCAAAGACCACAATATTAACCCCAAAAGTACAGTTTAACATTTGTTAAAACATTAAAGTCTCCTTCCTGCTCTGCCTGAACCTCAGGGGCTGACCCTGCACAAGCAGAGGTGGAGATCACTGAGGTCAATTGCCCAACACTCTCTTCAGTGGGACAAGTCTGGGGGCCTCTTACATGGTGCAATTTGTTTTCCTTCTTTTTTTTTTTTTTTTTTTTTTTGACAAAATAATTATGCAGTGGAAAACATACAGATTCATTAAAATCAAAATGTTTTCATAGGAATAGATCAGCTGTGGCAGAAAAACACTGGTGAGAAGAAGTTATGATACCTCATTTCAACCAACACCAAAACATTTCTGTTAATTTCAGTTCAATGTTTATATTAAAATTTGAATTCTCACGATCTGTGTTTATATATTTTTCTTAAATTGGCACCTAACTGTTATTTAACGTTTTAATACAGCATACATTTTTCAGAGCACCTTTTTTGGCTTGGAAAATATCAAAATTTCAGCTATTCATTCTGACAGAGACCCAGGTTTATCCAAAATGTCAGCATTTCTTTGGAATAGAAGCTCTGGGTCATAGCCAGGCCTGAGCCCTCCTCATTGTAAATGAGTCCATATTCATTAGACAGCCAGCCACGGCACACTTATCTTACACGAACATATATCTACAGCATCGTGGCTGGGCCAATGCAGAAATCAGAGCTGACGTATGGGGCTGACACAGATTCATTCCTAATGAAACACTCCTTTGTAAAAGTGATTAAGGGCAGCATGCTAGAGAAATTACTCTAAAATCTATTGTTTTCAATGAATAACTGATCTCTGAGTTGTAATTAAAACCTCTCGTTGGGTTCTAAGGGCTGACAGGCTGCCCCACTCCTAAAGAGTGCCATGAAAATTCTCTTTCTGTGTCTGGATTTGTCCACACGTGGGTGAACCCATGGGCTGAGTGAACCAAGCAGGTCAGCACAGAAGCAGGCAGACATCAGGCTGGGGAGTGGGGAGGAGGAAACGGAGCAGAAGTGATTTGGCCACCCAGTTACTACCTGAGCTGTGTACTACATACAGCTTCAAATAAGGCTCGGATGTGAAGCACAGAGGGAAGGTACTGTGTATACACACAGGGTCTCATGAGGTGAAAAAAAAAAAAGAGGCAGAAAAAAGAGCAGATCATTCAGTAGTGGAAAAGTATCTGATTGCCTAATGTAAACTGTGATTAGTGGCTCGGTGCCTGGACAGTGAGTACTTTGCAGGCCCCCAAATACGGTCCCCAAATCAGCGTGCGTGCTGCCAATCTGTCAGGCAGTCCAGCTGTAACACTTTCTGGCATTGCAATGTCTTCAGCTGGTTTGTGTCAGAGCCGTCCAGCGCGAGGGGGAGGCTTTCCAGAAGTTGGCTAAGGAGTGTCTGTCTGCATGGATCAAGGGTGCTGCCAGCTCAGTATCCCAGCGAGAGGCCACCACATCTGGCTGTGGGGCCACCACATCTGGCCATGGGGCCACGAGGGAAAGGGGCAGGCGGGGGGTCCCACAGGATTTGCAGCTGAGTGATACTCAATGGAAAAAAGCCACCGGTCTGAAACCACAGGGCTTCGGAGAAAGTTGAGACCACCACATGGAAAAAAGGGTTTTGAAGTGCTGTGAGCACAGGCTGAAATTCCCAAGTGGTATTCAGCTCCTGAGTCAGATTGGGTCTCAAAGCCCTGAGCATGCAGACCACTTGCTGAGCCTTTTCCTCCCTGTTACAAATTGATATTTTATTAGCTCAAAGCCAGATGCTTCTCCTTAAAACAGATTAATCTCCGGCTCATCCTATCACTGGAGACCAAGAAAGGCGAGGGATAGCTGTGGTGCTGAACACATGCAAAGTGAAAGAGACCCCCAGGTACTGTGGGGGGAGAAGGGAGAGGAAATAAGCTTTTTTTTTTTTAGACACAACACCACACTGTTTTGATTGGGCAGATTTCTTTGGTGAGGATGGACAAGGTGGGGGCAAAACCCATACAATAACCTAGCAGCTCCATATACATATCCATATACAAACTCTGTGCCCTCCCTGCCCAGGCACTACATACACAGTGACTGCTTCTAAAGGATAAAGCTGTTCTCATCCGAGGGGAGAGGCATCACAACAGGCTGCAGCAGAGAAAAGGGGTTCTTGCAAAAGGATTCTTTAAGAGTATCTTGAATCAAGGGTTAATTGTTTCCAAATGACCACTGTGTGGGAGACTATTATGGGATGGGACCCATTCAGGATTGGTTTAAAGCTGTTGGTGGGTACCTTAAAAGAGGGCTAAAGCAGCAGCAGCTGTTTTACATTTAGAGTGACTGAAGTGAGTAGTGAATTACTGTGGGAGATGAATGAGCCCATGACATGATTGGACCTGGGACGGCTCTCCCAAGTGGCCACTTGTTTCATGAGAACTCCCACCCCCAGGGTCTACATTTGGGTATCAAAGGCACAAATAGCACCAATTAATTCAGATTAGCCCAAGAGAGGTAGCTATGTTGGCTGCCTGCTTCTGAATGCAGAGCTCCCTCTGATTGCTGCCATCTCCTCATCTTCAGGATGCCTCTTGGTTGTTCCAGGCTCAGATTTTGCCTTTTTGCTCCAGGTTGTTTTCCCAAGGAAACCACAGAGAACATCAGCAGAAGTCAGCAAGGCCAGAGGAGCTGGGTTGGTGTAAACCATTTGTGAGCCATAAGGAATGAGGTAGCGTGCTGTGGACATCAGGTTTTGCCTCCAGAGACAAGGGTTAGCAAGAGCCCTGACACAGTTCACTTCAGTGCATGCTAATAAACACACAATCAGATCCAAATTTTGTCTGGGATTCCTCCACAGCATAAGGAAAACATAAGATAGATCAGAATTAAGAGTCTACAGATGGTTTAAACTGTCTGAACTACACACTCCCAGCCATTAATTTCAACCTTCAAGTTTGATTTCCAACACCTTTGGAAAGACGTGCAGAACTTCCATGTAATCACCTGTCTTTTTCTTCTTTTTTCTTTTTTTTTTTTCCCCAGTATTAGCCTCAATTTTTAATACTAAGTAATGATTTTACTGCCTCTCCCCAGAACCTCCCCTCTCACCATTAATGCACAGCAGCAATGCACTCGGAGCATCCTGAGCACCTCAGGAACTCGGTGACTTCCTGGTGGCACCA
Source organism: Bambusicola thoracicus (assembly GCA_002909625.1). Lineage (NCBI taxonomy): Eukaryota > Metazoa > Chordata > Aves > Galliformes > Phasianidae > Bambusicola > Bambusicola thoracicus. The sequence continues at coordinate 9,877 of PPHD01009766.1, read as the reverse complement.
AGGGCTAGAGTCAGCCTTCCCACAATCGAAAGGAAGCAGCAGCCTTGTATGCTATTTACTAAACTGCATTAGTCAAAATACTGCATTTTAAAGCCCCCTTAAGTTGTTATACATCATCATATAAGTCATCACAAAATAGTGAGTACGGATTCCTAAGAATTATGTTGACATGGAAATTGTCAGCAGAAGTGCTGGGAAATTTACATCTCCTCATATATCTGTAGTCGTATCCTCCATAGAAATTAACATATTATAACACTAATATTTCAAGGTAATGTTTTCTCATGAGGATGCCATATTTTATCAGTTAATATCATCTGTGTAAAAACTATTCAATTACAGTATCCAGCAATGTGTGATTAATACTAATATCACCAACATAATGGCAACTTTGTAGGGTGTCATCATAGCTGTTCATACGGCTGAAAATGGTAGCAGCAGGAAAAAAAAAGTCATTTTTTAGATTAAAAAAAGAGTTCAATATCCATGAAGATGAGTGGTCAAAGATATCTGAACTTCAATCCTATCCTTCCTGGAAACTGTAAATTGAGCCGCAGATCTCAGTCGGTCAAGAATTTCACTCCTGAGTCCTCATACTGATGTATGCAGCCCTGAGTTCAGTCCATCAGATCCCTCTTAAATTAATAAATAGAATCATAAAACCATAGACTTATTTGAGTTGGAAGGGATCTTTAAAGATCCTCTGGTCCAACTCCCCTGCACTGAACAGGGACACCTACAGCTGATCAGGTGCTTAGAACCCCATCCAGCCTGACCCTGAGTGTCTCCAGATACAGAGCACCCATCAACTCTCTGGGCAACTTAAGTCAGTGCCTCACCCTCATCATAAAAAGCTTATTTCTTATATCCAGTCTAAATCTCCTCTCCTATAGTTTGAAACCATTTCCCCTTGTCCTATCACAACAGACCCTGTTAAGGACCATGTCGCCATCTTTCTTACAGTCCCTTTAGATACTGGGAAGCCGCTCTCAGGTCTCCCTGTGACCTTCTCTCCTTGAGGCCGCCCAGCCCCAGCTCTGAGTCCATCCTCACAGGGCAGGTGTTCCACCCTTTGGGTCATTTTTGTGGCCCTCCTCTGGACACGCTCCAACAGGTCCATGTTTCTTCCACCTCCTGTGAGCAAAGTTCTGAGAGCTTTCTCCCAGCCTTTAACCCAAGGGTGGATTTCATCTGGATCTGTGGTATCAGTGTGTGAATCGTTCTGGGTCTGTAGCTCAGCCACATGCATATTCACAATTTCAAATTCAAGCTGTCTTGACAAGATGCTTAGGTCGCCTGGGCCATATCTGTTCCCAAATTGGAAGTGGGTAATTTGGAATCAGCTTTCCAGCCCCCCATCCAAAAATCTCTTCCCCTAGAAAAATCCGCAGCATTCCCCTGAAGTTCATTCTTCCACCCACCCTCCTGTCCACATACCGCCAGGAGAGGATTCATGGGCAGTGCAGCAAACCTGGCCCAAGTGAGTTAGTTCGAATGTTAGGATAGCAGAAAAAATGCTTTTGGCAGCATTCTCCTAATTTATTTCACCAATTTAGGCAGATTTTATAAAGGCAGCAAAGCACAAAATGAAAAGGGGTCTCTAACAATTCTGAATCATAAACACATTTTGAGCAGATTGTGCAAGGCAATTCAACTAAAATTAGATTATGAAAAGTACACTAAGTAAAACTGTATTATGGAAATGTTATGAAATTAATTAATCTAAGAAGCAGCATTGCCACCAGCATGTGCTGGCCCTGTAAACTCGTGAGTGCCTTTGTTCCACTCTTAGCTTTCATTCCAGATGAAGTTAACACGAGTCAGAGATGTGACATTTCTGGGTCTGTGATCCCTGTGAGTATTGTGACCTATTACAGTTTTTCATTTGATCCTTAATTTGAGTTTGGCTGGTGCCACTTGCATCCACTAAGAACTGCTCTGGTAACCATGGATTGACAGCTAGTTATGATCGGGCCGGCATTTGTTTAATAGGTTTGGTTACAAGTGTGGGTTGTTACTCAGCTCAGCCAATAAATAATGCATTTTCAATTAATACCCAAATCTTAGAAGGCTTTGTACAGTATGTATGACTAAATGAAGAAACACATTATAATTATATGGTAATTTGTTAAAATGATCGTTAATACTTCTGATGTTAATTATCTAATGGCAAAAAATTACAGAGGGTACAAGTAATTTGCCCTTCATAATTGCTTACTAGGTTGCAGGATAATCATTTTGTTTTCTTCCCATAGCAATATTTATCGCATTTTTCTTCTGACAGTAGCTGAGGTGTATGTGAGGTCAAAAGTTATCAGATGCTTTTCTTAAGAAATGAGAGCACATTTCTGTTAGAAGTTCAACAGAGGGCATCCAACCATGATTGCTCCATGCAGACCTCACTTTAAAAAAGAATTGGAAAGATCACAATACGAAGTGAAAATGATAGCTTTGGTCATGGACTATATACACACTCTTATGTAAAACAATAATTGTGGTTGTTGCTATATAACATAAGGAATCCAACACGGTACACTTGTACCGCTGGTTCTGCTAGTGATTTGCTGTATGACTGCGGCTTAGCTACATGACATTATCTGTAGTTATCACAAGCTGCGTACGTGACTTCCAAAAAGATCTTAAGTGCCAAAAATTATTATGGATTTTATTGGCCTTCACCTCTGCTCACTTTTCCCACCTTCAGGGAGAGCAAATGATTGCTCAAATAAGCAGGATCTCATTCACCTCCTCCCTCATGTTAATCAAGAGTAGATTTTAAAGGCATTTTTTCTCCCGAGAAACGTTAAGCAGCAGGTAGCTTATTGGGAGGCATGGAATGAAAAAGTCAGTGTGTTTTACTTTAAAGTTCTTGAAACAATTCAATTCATTTTCTTATTTCAGAGTGACGTTTTTAGACAAATTTAGCCAAACTTAATTACACCTTAAAGTTAAAAAAAAAAAAAACAACAGTATCTGACAACTAAATGAAACATTTCATCTAACACAAATCTTTTTTTCTTTTTTTCCCAGGCTTAATTTCAGCCAGAAAACTGAAATTTCCCTTCAGGCCGACCCAACCAATTTCTTTTCCTAGTACATTTCAATGAGCAAAAAGAAATATATATGCATATATCAGTTACTATGGGTTTTTTTGCATATTTTGTGTAACTCGGAAAACTGGTATTCCTTTAAAAATAGTTGCACTCGAAAATATATCCCCAGTGGTTTTTCTTAAGTCACCAATAATCAGAGGTCATCGGGGCTGGGCAGAACGCAAAGCAGGGAGGAATGTGAAGTACAGTAATTTGGGAATATCTAGGGAAATGAAGCAAATGGGAGAGCCAGAAGGGACTGTGGGGCTACTGGGAAAGAAGGGGCCCCAAAGTAAACTTCCCTTCACATGACTTACATCTGTGTATAACCCACACTGCTGATGAATCTCAGTTTTTATAGATAATCTGTGGGTGATACATAGGAAAATATGGTATTCATCAAGTTCCTATCAGAAACAATTCCACTGAAGTTAATGGGGTTGCACAGGCACGAAACAGATGTGAAGGAAGCATCAGGATCAGGCTCACTGCATGCACACACAGGCTGTCAAGTGCATCATGCTCTGACACCCATTTGGGGAAGGATCCCCCATTTAAACACGGAGTTAAAGTTGACAATAATAAGAGCTGTAAATATAGAAGTTGTCATCAGTAAAGCTCATCGAGTCTGTTTCCAGGTGGAAATGATGTCTTGGGAGGGCTAGGAGGGAATCTTCACCCAGCAGAGCACTGCACATTGGCCATCATGACAGCAGATTTTCTTGCAGCATGATGCCCAAATGGAAGTGATTACGCCGAGTGTGGTGTGAAGCAATAGGGCCATTCACACATAATCATGGTATAGATGTAGAGGAGATGGGTGTCAGCCAACGTCTTGGATCCAAGCACATTTGGATGTGAGAGAAGTTCAGATCTGGATCCAAATTCTGTTGTTCAGACCTGCCTCTTGCTGTCAGGAGGTGGCTTCTGGCCAGCTCCATCTTCCACGAGTGATTCCACTTCACCCAATGACAGGAGAGTTATCCACTTAACTTAACTGGGAGGGGAAAAAAAACCTAAAAAAATATGTCCTTAAGTAGATGCTATTTTTGGTGGTCTTTAATAGGCAACGCGGAGGGAATAGGAAGATAATTAGCCCTTTTACACCACTTGTCCCCATGCACCTCCATTTTGAGACATTCTCCCTCTTTCCATGGGCTCCTTTTGAGCACTCAGCCTCAGCGAGGCTCTGCTCTCCGCAGGCCAAGCCGTCTGGTACACAGCTACCAGCAGCGAGCTGCAGTTTGCTTGTAAGTCCCAGTGCAATCATGCATTGTCTGCTGCCTGCTGTTGCAGGAGCTTAAAAAAGACTCCTCCAGCCCCGTCAAAAAGATGAGTGATTTGTTAAAGCAACAGCTTTTCAGGTAGTTGGAAGGACAGAGAGGAGCAGAGGTAGAAGCTGATGTGCTCAGAGGGTGGTAAGGCTCATGCACAGGCTGCCCAGATTTCTATGGGTGCCCCATCCCTGGAGGTGCTTAAGGCCAGGTTGGATGTGGCCCTGGGCAACCTGATCTGGTATGGGCCAACCAGCCCATGGCAGGGGGTTGGAATCAGACAATCCTTAAGGTCCCTTCCAACCCAAACCATTCTATGATACTATGATTCTAGGGTAACTTCAAATCTTATTGATTCCTGAATGTTCACAGTCATTCCATATTTCTAAAATACTGGTGATTTCAAGTGACTGCCTTTTTGCCTCCTAGTTTCCATACCCTTTAGAAGACTTGCTGCACAAGAGACAGCTACTCTTCATTTTTCTGAAAGTCAGGCCCTAAGTTAAGAACCAACACCAACTTCACCCCGCTCCATTGCCTTGAAATGACTTAGTGGCAGCAATTTCTAGATCATTAGCTTCCTACTGTCCAGTTTCTTGACTAAGGCACCAGTCTTCTGGAATTCACAACTTCTGCAGTGCTGCTTCACATGCAGTGCATCCTCCATTAGCATCACCCTCTTTAAGACACCCAGATTTCTTCAGGATTCAGCACTTCTGGCATCTGCATTGCACGAGGATCATTCTCCAGCCCCCATGGCTTCCTCAGCTTCCCTCTGCTGCGAGCTTCCTATTAACTCCACAGCATGGCTTAAAAAAAAGAAGCCAGCATTTTACTTGCAAGACATATCATTTTATCAAGACTAATCATCAATTCTTTCAAGCATGCAGTGGGAAAGCCAGAGAAGAAAGGCAAGTTGACAAGAAGCTCTCTATCCCCACCTCCATCCAAGCTTGCTTGGACATAAGGCAATGCATTCCAAGTTATCCAGCTCTCTCCTGAATGAGCTCCTTTTGCACCATGACAGAGCGTAAACTACTCCAGCCTTATTCTCCTCCTGACAGAACTTCTAATTATCTCAGCTGTTTACAGCACTCAGGCCCTCTGCTACCAATTTCTCCATTATTCTGACAGTCAACAAACTAGACCTATTAGAGCACAGCACAATTCTTGCCCAAGGCAGGAACTTTGTGAGACCACAAATCGTCTTGGTATTAAAAGTCGGTGCATAAGAACTGCCCTCAGCTTTAGCGCTAAATTGCTGGTTTGGAGACATTCATTGCTGTATATTGTATTTCCACTATATTCTGCTTTAATAGACTTCGTGCCAAAGTGTGTAAGAAGAGTTTTAAAGCCCGAGGTAGCGAGTAGAATTTTTTTTTTCCATTTTATATATTTTTCCATCTTTTTTGTTTGTCACCTTATATTGCAAGGTTGGTTCACATACATAAAACAACACTGCAGTCACACAAGGATATCTAACAGCTAGTGGGAAGCACAGATTTTACCACTAGAAGCTAAACAACAAGATTTGGGCAGCCCACGATTTGCTACTCTTTAATTTGCATGGGGTTTCAGTCCCAAAACTGTTTCTTCCATGCTTTGGAGAATTTAATATTCCTATTTGGCAAAGCCAGCCTGTTCTGTTCTTCTAATCTCCTGGTATCAGAATGGTTAGGGCCAAATAAGAATAATAGAGAGATTACAGTTTCTATTAATAATTTGCATACGTTTGTTTAAGCAATGTTTATTCAAGGTTCAGAAAGCTCTTAGAAAATTGTATTTATTAATTAGTGTACACAACACTCCATAAAGTATTTATATATGGCCTATCTCCAGACTGCTCTTAGTCTGCATTTGTACAGACCCAGGGGTTATTTTGACCAAACATATAGGAAATATCTAATTCAGATATACTCATTCCTGCGACTGGGACTGATTTTCAATGTTATCTTAAATTCAAGGTTCTCACAGGTGTATATTAGGTTCACATATCTCAGCTAAATTAGTAATAATTCTAGATGTCTAAGATACACATTATTATCAAGCCAGTATATCTTGGCTTGATATCTCTTGACTAATCCCAGTAATTAGCCCAAACAGCAAAAGCTCCAAAAACTATTTTCCTGAGCTATTCAATTCCTTCTGACTCAGTTAGGAATGCAATCACAGCAAATTTCATTCAGCCTTGTATTTGCCAAGCAAAAGTGGTTACCTTTATGAAAAATTAAAGCTTGTAAATTGAAAAATTCTTTTAAAGACTGAAAAGAAGGGAAAATATATAAAATGTACACACTGTTTCAGCTCAGTGGCATGTTGGATGGAACGTGTGCTTTCACTGAACTGTTACCTTTGCCTGGTGGAATGCTAGAATATAAAATGACATGTTATATTAGATTCTACTGAATTTAAATTCTTCCTTCAAGGCATTTACAGTGAAATAAAATAGTTTCCATTGAAGACTCTTTGGAAAAGTGACACTGCTTTCCTGCTTTCAGCAGCATCTTACTGAAGACAACTTCCAGTTTAGGGACACGAGGCTGGGTGAAGTTGTTACCTGGCCTATCACAGGAAATCACAGACTGGACATGCACACCATAGAGCAGCAGAAAGCTTCCAGGATTTATGGCAAAGACTGCCGCATTCCTGTGAGATCAGTGTCAGTACTGAGTCATATTTAGCTCAATTGCTGACCACTTAATAGCTTTAAAGTGCTCAAAGTACTTAAGTTGTTTCAAATACAGCTCTGCAAGAGAAATGTGTCTGCACTGTGCAGTGGTTTTGCATTTTATCTTTTAGGATATACTTAATTAGGGCTAAATACTGCTGCAATTTATTAAAACAAAAAGTAAACCAAATCCTCAGACCACACAGTTCTAAACCCAGATAAATTCAGGAGAACGCTGTGAGATTTGGAGTTGTGCTACTGAGATTAGGATCTGATCTATTGATTTCCATGGAACTTCCATGAAATGGAAATTAGCACAGGCTACGGTCATCTGTCATCCTTTTCCTACTTGTTTCCAAAATCTGATTTCCTGTTCAGAAGAAGAGCATATTCCTGGATCAAAGCCAGGTTGAAAGTAATCAGACCCTGGATGATACTTCCAACGGGCTTTGGATCGGGCTTTTCAGCTGGGGAACCCTGGATTAGTGGAGAAAAATGGAGAAGCCAAAACTCCTTGAACTGTACAGGAATTGGCGTTACACAGAAAGAAATAGGATCATTTAACTTAAATATGGGTGCAACAAAAATCAGTTAATTTAGGAAAACTAAATAAATGTATATAGCTATATTTAAAATAATACATCAGATGCTGCTGTTTTGTTGATGGAGCATAACACAGAAATCTTTTTTTTATATTGACCGTAATGAACAAGTTTACTGGTATTTTCAGAGTATGTTTTAAGTAAATAAAACACAAAGTAATTGAAAGAGAATTTCAAGCTTGCAACCACAAGTATTTGTAGCGCAGACCTAAGTCTAAGCTTTGGGTTTATCCAGTTATGGTATTAGATTGTTACCATATATATGACCAGTCCAAAGGGTGTGGGACAACAGTCAAAACATCAGCCTGAATATTTGTAGGCATTATACCCTGGGTTCTTTTCCGCTCTCACAAATGATGCAAGAATTGTTTGCAAACCTTGGCAAAACAGCTTGGCTGCTTAGTAACGTCATTTGGATATTCAGGATACAATGTACCTTCCGCTGAGACCATCCAGAGCATCAGGGGAAAGTTGGGATTAGCAGTACTGCAGTTTCAGACACAGCCTATCTTAACTGTTGCTCAAGCCTCTGTGGCACTTTTCACAGTTAAAACACTCATTTTAGTGACCTAGCCAGCAGTGTTTTGCAGGAAATTGTAGTTTTCCTATACACTCTGAAATATAACTGGAGAATATATTAATTCTTCCCTATTGCGTGCTGCAGAGTACTGAGACACAGATTCAGGAATGTGATTTCTGATCTGGACCCCTCTGTAGCACCTAAGTTAATTAAAGCAAACCAGTGGGATAGACTTAAATTCACATTGGCTTCAGGAAAAAAAAGTAACCCTTGTCTGTCAGGGGAGGATGGCAGCAACACATTATTGATTTAGCAAGCCTAGTTCCTCGTCATTTCTACAGTTTCATTTAAAAAGATACACACGCTAATCATGGAGATGGGAGGAAACGAAGGAAAAGAAAGTATTAATATGAGAGGCTGGGATGTTGTATTTGTGTACAACAGGGAAAACTTCGTTGAAATGACTGCTAAAAACAGCCCAAGAGCAACGCAGGAAATGGCAGGAAGGAAAACTCAAATCCAGTGCTTCGTACGGGATCAGAAGAGTTGGAGTCAGAGCCACAGAAAGGAGAACAGGTGAGGGTCAGGAAGATAGAAAGGAGAGAGAGCAGCACTGGGAGAAGACATGAGAAATTAGATCAGAATCTAAAAGCACTCAGGAGAGCAGGGGAAAAGGCAGAAATTAGAGCAGGAGCTAAGAGGAGAGCCAAAGAGGCAATAAAAACTCAAGGAGGAGAAAGAAAAACTGCGAGATGAAGAGAAGAGGATGAGGGAAAAAAAAAAGATAGGAGATAAGTACAAGGTGACATAAAAGAGCCTCGACCTCCACTCTGTAAAGGTGATGCGATTTCAGGTGTGAAAGAGAAGAAATACTTTGCATTTTTTGAAACGGCCCTGAAGAGAGGACTGAGCTACATCTCAGAAATCAATACCGCATTTTATGCCTGCTGCACCCTTCCTGAGGAACCAAGACAACATGGATTCAAGTAAGTAATATTTCATTGAGAACTGATCTGTGATTGCATAGCTGTGAGGGACCGGCTCCCCAAGTCCCCGTGTGGCATCTGTGCTGAACAGGTGTCATTTCCAGGATTGTGTCAGGAGTGATGCGGCTCCGTTCTCGGTCTGCGGAGCACGTGGAGAGCAGAGGACACGTCACTTTAGTCTGGGGGAGCAGATGATGCTGCATCAGAAGGGCTGGCTGCTCTCTAGGGTCATTAGGCTGTGCCTGTCAGCGTGCAGCGAGCAGGCTGGGAGCTCTGCTTTGCGACTGTGTTTGTTTCAGACAGTTCAATGATTATTTTAAGGTAATCAGAAAAGCCTTAGCCTGAGTTTTTAGAGCTGCTTTCCTGATCAGTTGTAGCAGTGTTAGAGCTGGTATGCAGCCATGAGGCAAAGGGGTCTCCTGGGCTGCAGGGTCAGGCTCTGGTGGTGGTATTTGCTTTTTCTGAGATTTTTTTTTTTTTTTTCTGATGTTTGAGGGTAGAAGTCCTTTGGTTTTATTTCCTTGGCCACAAATTCCCTTGGGAAGAACAGATTCCACATTTATGTTGCTATCAGATATTGATGTGTTTGAGCTTCTTCATATCTGAAAGGGTGATGGTGAAGCAACCTTATAGCAAAATCTGTGTCGGAATTCCCGTTAGGAAAATCACTTCGTTATCATGATAAAATCAAAGCATGTGTGGACTAAAGGACATACTAATGGGGGGGGGGGGGGG